>CAVNYN010287463.1:0-38356 GCA_963692815.1 Nyctanthes arbor-tristis
CGGCGTGAGTGTAAGTAACGGAGGTCTAAGGAAAAGTATGTATGATGTAAGCAAATTTAGGTTAAAAAAAGTCTTGGGGAATGTGTACGTGAACAGTGAATATTTATAGACAGAATATACCTGGGCCTTTTTTATGGGCTCTGCATAAAGAATAGATGGGCTGAGGCTCTCTTTTAAACTAAAATACTATCAACGTCATTGGGCCTATAGAGGCCCAACGCGAACTATGACCCTTCCAAACATCATTGGGCCCACAAAGGCCCAATGTGAATTATAGCTCTTCCATAGGCCTCTGTGCGTCGAAACAGCTCTACTATCCGTGAGGTGTTTCAACTGCGCATAAAATTTCAAGGAAGAGGAAACGCAGTGGTCAGAAAATGAAGAGACGTGCATTAAATGTATCCATAATGAGTGACATGCACTCCCAAGAGTGGCCTTTCAGTTACCTCCTACTATAAAAGCAGAGGAAATGGCTCTCTTTTGTCACTTCGTCAATTATGAAAGTTCCCTGAATTTTGAGAATCCTCTGAACTTATTCCGTCTGACCGACTCCCTACCTTGTTTCTCTTTCTTCATTTGCATTCTTGATTTTGTAATGTCTGGCCGAAGGGTGGAGGTTCAAGACCTTAGAGATATCGAGGACTTAGACGTCTCTTTAAATGTACAGCCAGTGAGTTTTTACCGTCAACCATTTTCACAATCGGCGGAGTCCATAATAGAGTCGAATAGGGTGAGCAATAGGGAGGCAAACGAGGACGACCGAGAGGGAGGTAGCGAGACCGAGGATGAGGGTAGCGACCTAAACCCTGGGGGAGACTCAGATCCCGACCTTCAGGTCCCAGCCATGGGAAATAAGTGGAAGGAGCATGATATAGTAAAAACTATGAATACCTACGACCTTCATTTATATAGAACCCACCGAGTCCCGGGGCCAGGTGACGTCCCCTTTGAATGCGACGAGGGCAAGATCACTATTTTCAAAGCCGCCCTACCTGGTGGGCTTATGTTTCCTTTGCATCCCTTCTTTCTCTGCTTTCTCTGGCTAGTCGATATCTGTCCAGCCCAACTAGTCCCCAACGGGTGGAAGCTGTTAGTGTACTTATTTATCCTCTGTAGATCCATAGCTATTTAACCCACTATCGACTTGCTTAGGGCCCTTATCGAGCTAAAATACGTCTCCAAGTGCAACAGCTTACTATACCTGGCTGGGAGGAGGGTCATAACTCTGCCTTGGATCCCTTCTTCATCCAGTAGGTGGAAAACCCAATTTTTCAATTATTGTCCCCATGTTCACAACATGTTTGGGTCGATGTGGAAGTGATCGGAAGAGCGTCGTGAATACAACGACATAGGGACGATTGACAATGAGACGGCCGCCTGCGCAATAAGAGTAGTAGACGTAGGCCTATTAGCAGAGGAAGTGAGCGACCTCATACATAACAACCTCCTCCTCATGGCCGGGGTAGTAAAGAGGGTACGTCAGATCATGACCTATCGGCCTCTTCACCGCCGTAATAGAGATGCTCTAGACTTGTAGGTATAGTAGAAACCCAATTTCTCTCTAATATTGATGTTTTGTCTTTCGTTTGACCTTCTCAGGAGCAACGGTTGTCGACAATGAGGCCCTGAAGGCTGCAATTGCTGTCAAGGCAAGGGAAGAAGACGAAAATAGGGCTTGTCTCGACATCAAACGTCGAGATAATCCCAAAAGGAAGAAGACGAAGACCGCCCCCTTCGCCTCGAGGGTCGCTCCTTCCTATGCTCATGCTTCTAACATCTCCATGTCTCCTCAAGTTCCTCGCGCCCCTCCAGCCCACTCCCCAAGGCAGGCGCTCGAGGAAAGACAAGGCAGGCCGAGCCAGTCTCGTGGCAAGTCGATAGCCGCCCGTGCCCCTTCTCCCTCTCGCTCCTCCGACCGAGAGGAGGTTGCCAATATCCTCAAGCGAGCTTTAATCCCAAAGGTGATTGAGAAGTATCGGGATGGGCTCATCCTAGAGAATGGGATCAATCACTTTCTCTCTTATGCTTGCAAGGTATATGCGCTCATTCTCAAATTTATACTCTTTTCCTTCACTGACACTGACATCCGCCCCTTCCAGGCCATAAGCATCGGGTATGGACTTGCAGAACAGGGTCGTAAAAGAGCGAACTTGGGGGCCGAGATGCAGCAAACAATGCAATATCACTCTGCCAAGGCCATGAAGGCTGAAAAAAAGAAAGCCGCGATCGAGGCAGAGAAAAAAGGACTGGAGGAGGAGTTGGAGCGACTGAAGTCCTTACTGCAAGCTAAGGAGAGTGAACTTCAGGAGGTCGCGAGACAGAGGTCGAATGATCGAGAGGAGGCCGTGGAGAATTTTAAAGCCTCAAAAGAATTCAAAAACCACTCTACCAGGTCGTCAAACTGTCCAATAGATCCTTCCGGCAACGTTGCGTACTAGTCCCTGGCCGGCCCCGTCAATGTTTGGGGAAACGCCTTGCATAATATGAGGTCATGAGCGTTTTGCATATCCATTATATCAATATATGTGTTCAAGTGGTTATTTGGGTCGCTTGTGCCATCACATTCTTTCATTCAAGGATATTTGAAATTACCCGGAAGAGGAAAGGAACGCACTGCGGTTGTGAATGCAGACCTTCTACTAAATGAGGTCGCGGAAACTGTTCTTTGTTTAAGCCCTTCAGCTATCCGTTGCTGTATGATCTGATTGATGGCCTCCATGGACATCATCACAGTCTCAGCAACTTCCATTTGTTGTATGTTATTCCCAGAGGGTCATGCCCCTAGGGCTGGCATATTTCCCAGTGACGGACCCGCATAGTCATCTTGCCTTCTCTCATGACCCACCAAGGGACTTGGTATAGACCCAAAGGTCGGGGCGGACCTCTGAAGGAGTTGTCGCAGTACACGACGCTCTTCCGATCTGCAAATATTCTACCGTGGGCCCAAAAGGGGGTTGAGTCTCATTGGGCGGCACCGGTACGGCTTCCAATGGAGGGTCGACCATATTCGGAGGTCCAGACATAGCCGGTGGTAGCCTTCGAGTTGCCTCTTTACTTTCCAAGCGTAATCTGCTGTTGCAGATGGTAACCATGCAAGCACGGGTTTCCACAGACGGCGCCAAATGACGAAGTCGGATTCGCCCTTATGAATAAATTCAGCAAGATCGAGCCTTTGTTCAGTCCCTTTTGACCCTACAAAAGAAGGCAGTGAGGCGTACCTCTGAAGCCCCTCCGGCGTGAGAGTAAGTAACGGAGGCCTAAGGAAAACTATGTATGATGTAAGCAAATTTAGGTTAAAAAAAGTCTTGGGGAATGTGTACGTGAACAGTGAATATTTATAGACAGAATATATCTGGGCTTTTTTATGAGCTCTGCATAAAGAATAGATTGGCTAGGGCTCTCTTTTAAACCGAAATACTATCAACGTCATTGAGCCTAAGGAGACCCAAAGCGAACTATGACCCTTCCAAACACCATTGAGCCCACAAAGGCCCAATGTGAATTATAGTTCTTCCATAACCCTTCCAAATATCATTGGACCCACGAAGGCCCAATGTGAATTATAGCTCTTCCAAGCTATAAGCTGGAGAAATAAGTTTGTAAGCATAGACTCACAGTTTATTCTTCGCACTTTCACGTTTTTCCTTTTTTTTCCCTCTAGAAATTAAACTATTATGCTTCATTCAAAGAAAAGCAAGGAACTCCAAAGTTTTTGGTGGTCAATTCCTGCCAAAATCTAAGCCCGAAAAAACCTAACAACCGTCCCCGTCAACTGTCAGTTATACTGTCACTATGTCGATTCCTAACATTTTATTACTTCGACAGAATAAAAGAAAACTGCATATTAATGGTCAAATAATAGAATTATTATCAAATTGCGGCAGTCAAGGTAAAATTAGTTATTTATACACACAAGAAGACTCCATGAGGATTATTGTTTGGTTCATTCTTCCATTGTCAACTCATCATATAAAATATAAATTAATGGCTTAATTAGGAAAATGACATAAAATCAAACATCTTATGTCATAAATGGTTTCAGATGCCCGCGTAATGTGTATCTGATTACGCCACATTAGTTGTCAGCTAGCCATATTGGTTTGTGGAATTGATGTGGCGTGCATTTGAGCGCCAAACATATGATTTTATATATGATTTTATATCGTTTTGCAGCTAAATTACATTGTAAAAAGATCTTGAATTTATATCTTATTATCACTTCTCGGTTTATGGAAATTGAACATGTCTTGACGTATAGTACTTTTGAAGAAACAAGTTTAAATCTTGTGATCATCCGTTTACAAAATTCAAGAACATCTTAACTTACCAATGACAAGGTGGCTTTAAAGATTAATATTTGGTAAAATAAATAAACATGTAGTAATTTGTAACGCCTATGTTAAATGCATAATGATATATCAAAAGTTCACTTTAATAATATGGAAAATTGAGTTGAAAGAATAGACTTATTAATTATAGACTTCAGTTTTGATTATTAATGGTCACAAGTAGTAGAATCGGATGGTCAATTAATTTCATAAAGAAACTCTTTCTCATCGTAAGTATATGTTTTAATATTTTTGAACTATCTAATATTACATGCAGGTAAAGAAGCAGAATGGAACGGAATGGAATTCATTAACAAGTTGATCATTATTAATCCTTAGTTGAAAGGTAACTGAAGTGGAAAACTCAAGAGTCAGCTTCTGCCTTCTTGGGTTGAATATTTGAGTCTCCAGGCAACAGGCAACTATTTCTTCTCTGCAGAATCCCCAACTCCTCAACTTTTTTCCTATCTATATATATGTCTTATTTGCTGCTGATGATGTCAAATTTAAATAGCAACTTTAGCTTGGAAAATAATCAAAGTAAATATGAAGATGAAAATGGTTTTCTTGACTGTACTTTTCACCATTTTAGTGTCTTCACCCTCCAGTTTTGGGAATGAATGCCAAAAACTTCAGAATCCGAAGAGTGCCAAGCTCCCCGGCCGGCGGCCTGAAGTTTCTAAGCTAAAGAAGGAAATGGTACAAACTTTCAATGTGGATGATTTTGGAGCAAAAGCTGACGGGCGAACCGATGATTCTCAGGTGGTGTCTGTTAAGAGAATATTGAATTGTGTACACGTGTGCGTGTCCTTAGAACTTTTGACATATTCGAGCCCAAGCCATTTTACATCTTGTTTTAATTCTTTGTGTTCTTTTTAACCTATAATTGAAGTTCTTATCATTGTGTTTCTTGTTGATTATTCAGGCACTAAAGAAAGCATGGGACAAGGCTTGTGATTCTTCCAAACAGAGTCTTGTTCTAATCCCGGACAAGACTTATTATATGAATCCAATAAACTTGTTAGGTCCTTGCAAATCTGCTGTTAAACTTGAGGTGTGTAGGTGCACAAGATAAAATGCGAATTTTCTGTTTAAGACATGCTGTACGATGTCGAAACTCTGGTCTTAGTTTAAGTACTTTGCAGAAGGTATTTATTTATATTTTCTTCTTGTTTTCTTGAAATTTCATAGATACGAGGAACTTTGAAAGCTTACCCAAACACATCGCTATATGCGAAAAATCAAAGACGATGGATATTCTTCCAAGACGTGACAAATTTTGAAGTTTATGGTGGTGGAACCATAGATGGCAATGGTCAAGTTTGGTGGAATATGTCTTGCAAAGTCAAAAAAACTAAGGTATTTTAATCTCTACTTATAAAAATTGTCAAATTAATTCAACATAGTACAAAGACAATGCAAAATTTTCGAATTCTTGGGCTATATATAAACATACAATTTTAGATGAAGTACTTGAACTAAGCACATGCTGATGACATTTTTGCTCTTCTTTGCTTCGAAAACAGCCCTGCAACGACAAAGGAGCGCCAACGGTAATTTTATGGCTCATTTGCTCTTGTACATGTACTACTAGTAAAGAACAAATTATAACGTTATCAGATTCATAATTTCTTGATATTATTCATAATTTTTCCACAGGCACTGACATTTTCCGAATGCACGAATTTGAGAGTGAGAAACTTGAGGATAAAAAATCCTCAACAAATGCATCTGAATTTCCAAGACTGTCTGAATGTTGAGGCCTCCAATCTTACACTGACTGCACCAGAAAAAAGTCCAAATACTGATGGAATCCACGTCACCAGAACTCAAAACGTCAATATTATGAGCTCTGTAATTCAAACAGGTAAGTATCCTTAATTCTTCTTTCAATTTCATTTAACATTCTTCCAATATATGTGTGTGTGTCAGTTGTGATGAAGTCACGGGTCTTTTAATGTCCGTTTCAGGCGATGATTGTATTTCGATAGTAAGTGGGTCAAAGTATGTTCGAGCAACGGGAATTGTGTGTGGACCAGGCCACGGTATAAGGTACGAATGTTTGATACGTCTGAACATTCTATTTCTTGTTATAACACACTAAATATATGTTCGGAAAGACTGTGAAAATTAGTATTAACTAAATATTGGGTGACTTGTGGATTTACAGCATTGGAAGCCTAGGAAAAAATGGTGTCAAGGACCAGGTGTCGAACATATTTGTGGATGGAGCAACTATCTCAGGAACTACCAATGGAGTAAGAATAAAAACATGGCAGGTAATGTACATAAAATTTTTTTCAAGAAAAAATATATAGTAAATTAATTAAATACCTCTCTTTATTTATAAATTACTCTAATGGGATATACTTTCTTAGACATAATAACATTTTGCCCAAACCAAAAAGGATCAATCAATTTGATCTTCTTTCTAAGCTTTTTAAGCCTAAATAATTAGTGTCTTGATTTTGTGTGAAGGGAGGGAGTGGTTACGCGAAGAACATCGTATTCCAAAACATCATGATGAGGGACGTGACCAATCCCATAATTATCGATCAAAACTATTGTGATCAAGATAAACCCTGCGATCAACAGGTTTGGTCGACGTCTCTAATATGTTGCTACATATATATAAAATTCCCTTCCATTCTCACACTATTAGTTAACTCGACGCCTCTATGTTGAAAATAATTACTAACATATGAAAATGACATTGCAGAAATCAGCAGTGCAAGTGAAGAATGTGGTGTACAAGAATATAAGAGGCACAAGTGCATCAGAGGTGGCTATAAAATTTGACTGCAGTAAAACATTTCCATGCCAAGGGATTGTGCTACAAAATGTGCATCTAAAAGGCCAAGCAGGGAGAAATGCCAACGCCAAATGCAATAACCTTAAGTTGGGTTATATGTCTACTTCTATTACTCCAAGTTGCCCTCTCAAAAATTAAAATTTTGATATATATATTTTGCATTTTCTTTGTAAATATATCAACTATTTACACAAGAAAGGCAATATCCTCTCACCAGAGAGAGAAGTGACATGGCACTTCAGGTGGGGATGGCTTTTGCTCCCCCGGATGCCGGACGTCATTAATAGGGGTAGTTAACTAGCAATTTTTGGTTAATTAAACAAGAGAATGTACCTTTTTTTTTTTTATGTGGACGGGGAAGAAGAGAATGTACTGTTACCTTAGCTTTCAAATGAATTAGAAATACATAAATATCAATGTAAGTTGTCCTGTAATTGGGAAATTGTAGCATTTATTTAAAGATTCAACCTAGTAGACATTTTGAGTTGCCCCAATCTGTTGTTATCACCAAAGTAATTGTTGAGTGGATCAATGAAAAATAATCATAAAAAGAGAAGTCCATGTCCTCAACGTGAAAAAGATTTCATATCAACTAGTTGGTATATTATATTCGACGAGCGGAATTCTGTATTATTATTTAATACAATCACTCACCAATCTAATGATAGGAGAGTGGAATTCTATTGATAGCATATCACGATCACTTGAACAGATACATTATTGTAACATTTAAAAAAAGTCATTTCACGGCGGACTAAAACATTGCACCACCAAAAACAAGTGAATGTTACTCATCAAATTGGCAATCTTATTTATTCATTAGGTACCAAAATCTTAATATATGGCATCACTTCTAAATTTGCATTATGATCGACACGTATTGCCAAGACATTCGCTTGCGTAATATCTACATACACAAATAGGAGGTTCACCCCTGATTCAAGGCAGGTGACAAGCTCCAAGTGAATGAGGCCCACATTTTCTCTTGCTTGTTGGTAAACAAACTTCCTCAAGCTTTCCGCCGCATGTCACGTTAGGTAGAAACTTAACGCACATCTCACCGTTAATATACTGCACAAAAGAGATAAACAAAAGAGTAATAAGTACCAAAACTTTGGAAACTTTTAGGTATATAAACTTGGTTGTGAGCTTAGGTACGTATGAGTAACAGAGGAGAAAATAATATTACATGTGTACTACTAGAAATCAAAGGGGAAAAACAACATATCTAGATTGAAAGTTGAGAGATCATAAAATCAATTTAAAAAAAAAAATGGGATCACTTGAAAGAAGAATTTAGATGAAAAAAGATGCAACTTGACAGTTTCAAGAATTTTGCCATTTTAGAAAGCCTTTTTTGTTCCAACTAGAGAAGTCTTATCTAACAATATTGAGACTATGTTTTATAGCATTGGACGGAGATAACGAGAAATCAAGTGAGCATTTAGGTAGAGGGGTTTTTAATGAAATTTACACATTTTAACAAATTAATAAATGTCGTCATTGGTTTTGTTCAATTTTCATTGAAGACATATTTCCATGAGTTAAGCATCCCAGTGCAATAATGTGCACACTGTACATGTGACAAAAGATACTGATATTACCAAAAAAAAAAAGTCTTCAATGCAATGCTAGTTCTGTTCGTTCATATGTGACAAATTATTACTGGATTTTTAGAAAAAATAAAGAGAGAATTTTACTAATGAGAAAGATAATACTTTTATTAATGGTAGACATATAGGGTTAGACATTACCTTTGACGCTTTGACAATATATCAAAGCATTTTCAATGTGCTCTATATAGGCTTGTTTTCCTTAATTTTATGAGTATCTCAAATATGCATAGGCTCGTTTCTATTAAGAGATAAATTCTACATTGACTAACTATAAAAATATAAAGTAACATATAAGCGATTGGGCTACTCTTCTTAACAGGTTAATATTTTAAGATGGAATCTCAAGTTAAAGCTCGTCAAGCTCAAATGAGCAATTTGATCCGATTAAGACTCAAATGAACAAATGGATTTTAATATTAGTCTGCTTCAACGAACCACCATCTTGCGGGGATATCTTAAGGAATAAATCTTACATCGACTAAATATAAAAATATAAACAGATCGGAAGATTTGATCTACTCTTCTTAACATGTTGACCTTTTGTGTAATTATATTACCACTACATTTTTTGCTTCTTATACCACATTTTAAAACCACCACTTTCAAAACAGAATTTTTATAAAGACACCACTATTGATGTGCATAATTAACCTTAAGTAATTGTATTATTAAACATATATAAAAATAATAAAAAGAAGAAAAAATAGTCCACCACGATCCATCTCAAGAAAAACTACACGGTCCAGATGACAGTAGAGACGGCGACAATCACTGCCACCGGAGTTGGTGTCATCCCTTCACTTTTTCCACTCGCATTCACTTTTTCCACCCCCATTCATTCTTCCTTAACCCAAAAACAATCAGAAGCCCACTTCACTAGCTAGTGTAGATATGATGTTACAGAGTTCAAGGTCATGAAAATCAGGAGACGGGAGGCGGACGGAAGATACTGTAGCTCTGGATGAAGATAAAAATGGAGAGTGATAGGGAGATTTTACCGCTGAAAAATGACGGCAATGGAGAGAAGGACAAGAACGGTGGCGGTGGAGGAGACAATGCATAAATGAAAGAGAAAGCTAGCACAGTAGCACTAATGGTGAGGGAAAGGGCGACGGTGGTGTAGGAAATGGAGAGAAGAAAGAGAAGGATTGTGATGGAGAGAAGAAAGAGTGGTGGTCGTAAAATTGGTTGGCGGTGAGGAGAAGTTTGGAAGTTTGGAGGTGGTGGCGGTGGGCCGGCGGCGAGAAATAGTATGTGGCAGAAACCGGCCTTGTGGTGTACACAAGTTTTTTTTTTTATTTTAATTTTTTATTTTTGAGGAATTGTGGTGCACATAAATATTAGAAAAGAAAAAAAATTTAATTGTAGTTATTTAAGTAAATTTAATTATGGTCAATTTAGTAATTATGGAAAATGTGGTCTGATGAATAATTTGTGTAGTGTCAATATAATTCCCTTTTAATATATAATCCTAGCTCTTAATAGTTTCATTTTTTTTTTTTGGGATTTTAAACAAAGGATACAATTTCATTTCCGCCAAAAAGGTATCCACAAATTGAGGAACTACTAATTGACTAAAAACATGCTGGGGCAGAGCCAGAATTCGATTATGGGGTGCGCTTAAAATGTAAATAAATACTAATTTGTATATAAATTTCTCTTTCAAATATTTTAAAAAGAAAAAAAATGGGAATTTGAGCCAAATGGGGATATTCCGAGCACAATAGGGCCACCCCTAAATCCGTCGCTGATTAGACATGGCAGGTAACACTTTTTACAAAGAGATACTCAAAAGTCATTATAGGATCAAGTCCTCGTCTTAGCTGTAATGGATGGTCTCTGCATAAGCTATTTACGTTTTGTTAGAATCCCACTATTAAATCCGTTGTAGTCTAGTTGGTTAGGATACTCGGCTCTCCCCCGAGAGACCCGGGTTCAAGTCCCGGCAACGGAATGTCCTTTTTGTTTCCGGAAAAAGGTCGAGCTGACTCCAAAAATGTATTTTCATAAACGTCAAATTTGTAAGGTAAATGACAATCCCAAATGTTAATTTTTTGCAGCGGTTTGAACCGAAAAAACTTGTAACAAAATCAATTTGCCATTGCAATGGCTCTATTCAATCGCACAAAAGATTTTAACTCAAAAGTACAAATTTGTCTAAAATATGAACCAAAAAAAAAAAAAAAAACGTTGAGAAATGACTATAAAAGGCATGTGCCGGTCTTCAAATTTTCGACCGTACACAGCAAGTCAAGACAAAAATAATTAAATAATCTAAATAAGACATTACAACAGAACTACCACATTACATTCTTTCCACTTTCAATTAGCTTCAGTAAAGAATTTAAATGGCCTAGGAGTACAAGTACGCGGATAACTCAAAAGGTCACAGATTAGTATTCTGTTCCATAAAGATTGACCAGCTTGTATCTTTCTGTGTAAACACTGTTAAGTGATGTTGGCATTTAGCAATTCAACCTCCCAAGAATATGTAAAAAACTAGGCGTACAATAGCTCTTCTTCTGTAGCTCTGTATGGATCAGGTAACAAATTCTTTGCATTGGCAAAAACATCCGGACGGCCAGTGGGTGCCTCGCCAACTAGTTTATCCAACACAAAATCTGGGATAGCCACCAGTGTCTCCTCGAAAAAGGATTTAACTGTCTGCAGAATTCAGAAATAGCTTAAACAAGATTCACGACAGTTCATGCCAGATCT
The DNA here is from genome assembly GCA_963692815.1 of Nyctanthes arbor-tristis. NCBI lineage: Eukaryota > Viridiplantae > Streptophyta > Magnoliopsida > Lamiales > Oleaceae > Nyctanthes > Nyctanthes arbor-tristis. Next base: position 11,475 of record CAVNYN010287463.1, read on the forward strand.
CTACACAAATACCAGTCTAAACAGAGTCCAGTATGACCGTATGAATTGGCAACTATAACAAACGAGATTTTAATTTTGTTTCCTTAGTACTATGCTAACATGAAATCAGTACTTCATAAAAATTGTACAAAGATATTTCAGAACACAATACGCCATGGTTTTCAAAGTAATGACAAACTACCGTGCAGTGTTGGAAAGCAGCATCAGCTTTACGCTTCCATCTACTGTTTCCAGGCTCTGAGTGAAAAAGACCAAGTATAGGCTGGCAATGGATTCAGAAATTCATTAACTGCCGATACATGGAAGAAAATGCACATAACAAGCTTGCAATGGTCTTAAAAATGAAATTCAGCAAGAGAACCAAATGTGGCATCTGTCCCACCAAAAGAGAGAAAAAAAAAAAAAGACAAAGAAGGGGGAGGCCATAAACACTAAATTCGAAAGGAACATCGCTGCATGCATACCTTTATAACATCCCGAACATTTGGTTTATTGTTTCCATATTTACCCAGAACTGAATCACCATATTCTTGATACTTGTCTAGGACCTAAAAGAAAAATGAATGGATGGAGTTAACTTATGGACACTTGCCAAGACCATAAAAAGAAAATCAGGCTGCTAGAGAAACCTGGCGCCGTGTTAGATTGCTGGGTGGTGCACCATATATTGCACTGTCAACATGTCCTAAAAGATTCCACGGACTGCCAAAAAATAACTGACCTTCAGTCAACTTTTCAGAGGAAGGAACGTAGAAAAACATTCTTTCAATTTTCTACACCACGATTATAATATTTAGGGGGACAAAACAGAGAAGCTACATAATAGACATTCTCAGACAGATTAATCACAAATAGAAACACAGTTCCTTCACAAGGAGAATAACCATCATTAGTTCTTTATTGTTTCTGGACATCACCTGTAAACTACTGGTATTGGTCTCACAGGATTCCATAATATCGAAAGATTCTGCAGCAGAAGGATATCTATTTTTTCCCCAAAAATCGTATCAATTATCTTAAACATTTTTCTTCGAAATCAAATGCTCTGTTACATATCCAAGTTCTTAACGCTTTTGAACAATGAAAATCTTAGGAGCGTCAGGAACCATGGGCCCAGCGTCTCAGAATAGGGATAATTAGGACAAACTCACAGTTAAAAAAAATAAAAACTCAACCACAAATACGTGATTCACGCAAATCACATACTCTAGACTTCTGGGAGCTTAGCCTTTAGCATTTAATCATAATTAGTGGTGTCTGCCATTTTATCCGAACAGTTAGAAACATTGTTCTAGAAAAAAACCAAGTTCAAATAAGTATTAACTAAACATGCAATCCAAATAATCAGTTCAAATAAATGTGTGTTCGAGACTCATTCTACATTTCCCATTATAATCTTACCTATCACCGATTCGGCAATTATTCAATTACAACCACACAAGAACTTAAACCAAAGCTCCAAAACTCATTTTATCTCATCATAATTTCTCATTCAAACACCCCTTTAAGTTCAATACAACAATTTTCAAGGCATTTAATACGTCAAAATGGGATTTCAACTACTTATTTTTGAAGAAACAGGTCCCCATTCACTAGAAAGAGCGTGTATGGCCGTTTAACATCAATATCATTCATGAAAGTAATAGGAGTAAAAAAAATTAAAATGCAACGTGCACAGAGTTCATACTTATTGTAAGCAGCACGTCCAACCATGACTCCATGGGCTCCTTCCTTTCTTGCTGCATTTACCTACAGGTAAAAATATCAACAAAGAATGACAAAACTAGGGTTTCAGCAAATATTTATTTACGCAAAATCCTAATCAAGATACAAGTATCATGCATTGAATCACTCGTGGTGTGACCTTCTACATATATATAGAGTTCCAACACATTTCATGAGAAATCATGTCCATTGTTTGGTGATGCCCAGAATTCAAATAATGGGCCATTATGTAATTTACATTTGATTAAGTTATGCCGTTGGATCCAACTATAATTATACTAATAATTGGGTCCAACTATAACAAGCAGGATCCTCACAGTTACCAATTATAATTGGATCCAACTATCATTATAGTAATAATTGTAGTTTTTGACTCATGACAACCACTATAGTTGACACCTGACATTGATGTGATAGGTTCACATCAATGTAAGGTGTCAACTATAATGGCTAACACATGTCCATTTATATTTTATTTATAATGAATTCCAATTATAATTGGTTACTGAAAGGAACCTTAGTGATTTCTCATCCTTTTTTCCCCATTTCTTTTAAATTTTTCATTTTTTTAACTTAAACTTATTTATTTTTAACAGATCCCTTCCCAAGAATCTAAAAGATTGAGAGCATTCATCCAAATGGATGGTTCCATCCATTTTTCTGTAATCAACTATTTTGACTACGTTGTTTAGAACTTAAAATGGGTAAAAACAGTTATATATTCCCTTATATCAAAACATTACAAATAAATAGAAGAAAATGAAATTTAAAAAAAAAAAAGGAAAAGAACAAAAATAAAGATGATTTCATCTTCCTCAATCCTACTCAACGTAACTATTTCACTGCCAACTGACCACACCATTACCACTTCAAAAAAACCTCCACACGAAGATGCATCTCACTCAACATGAACTGTTTTGCAATGAAAAACTGGATAGGTGCCATTTGTACAAATGACAACAATGGTGAGTGATGATTCTCCTTTCCATTGTGAAATTGGTTTTGAAGTGCAGTGGTGGTTTTTGAGGTAGTGGTGACGGTTTTGAAGAGAAGGTGATTGTGTTGTAGGTTTGATATGGCACAGCCGGTGCCGAATTAAGTGCCTCTGGCTGTGTTATGATGTTGAAGAGGATTGAACTTTTTTATTATTTTTTTTCCTTCTATGTTTTGATTTAAGAGAATAAAAAAACTATTTTGCCCCTCTTATTCTTTAAGTTCTTCAGCCAATATGTTGATTAATAGAGTATACAATGGAAACCATCAGTTAGATGAGCAACTAACTTGTTGAAGTTTGGGGATGGCAGCCACTAAAAAGGATGGTGACAAACGTGCAAGAGATATGAAAGTTTCGGGACCTTCGCCTTTATTTACCCTTTATATTTCTTATCTGTGTTGGTTTCCTCCTTATCTCTGTATTCTCAATTGTGTTTAATGAGGGTAGTAGGCGTCGTGGATTCTTTTCCTAGCAATCGCCCTTCCCAATCACACAATTGAAGAACAAAGCAATACGTTTTGTAAAGGAAAACCTCTTGCACTCGTTACTGGTCTAGGGATCTAGCTCCGGGGAGAAATCAAATGAAGTTCACCATTCGATTTTCTTAAAATGTCAGGGGTTACTCTGTCACAAAGTCACAAAGATGAGTTTCTCAATCCCAAACAGCCTTCTTATTTCAACAAAAGTACACCAAAACCCATATATATCGTAACCACGCCTCTTAAATTGTTCCATGGATGAAAATGGTTATTCACTTGGAGTAGAAAGTAAGCAATGCATTTTTAGCAACATACCGTCAAGTTATTATCACTTTATAAATCAAGAATCTCATGCCAACCTTTTATGGACATATCAAATTCAGAGTTCAACATAAATAAAATAAATAGTTTATCAAATTACTTTAGCCTTACAGCAAAAATGATATTTTCCAAAGGAGCAAAGGACATGGAAAAGCTCTCTTCATTTGTGAGCAGAAACTGTCATCTTCTCGCTCTGGTAAAAGAGTTCCAGTCTCCATTCAAAATAATTGGGGACTGGGCAAGGAAACCGAAATTTTCTTTTGCTTTAGGGATTAGGGTTGATTGGTTAATTAGAGGACAACATTAGCAACAAGGCAACGAAAACACTCAAGAAGATAATGTTATAATGATGTTACACTCATTTAAAACACATCTCTGTATCTAGGAGAAAAAGTCAACTGTTTTGTCATTGGATGTAAAAAGGAATCCTTTAAAAAGGCTTCCGATCTGTTGTCACTTAATCATGCGTAACTTCTGTAATACTTTTGGGAATCAACTATAGAATCTGATACGTAGAATCCCTTCAAAAAGAACTCAAAATCACAAGGTTGACGTGAATGTCAGAAAATAGGAAGTGAGTAGAAGGATTTAAAGGTGATAAAATATAAGTTAGAAGTGTTAACAGATCAGTGCTCTTAAAAAGTAAACTGTCATTTTACAAATAATAAGATCACTATAATAATTTTTAAACCCACTTTTGGAACTTATGCATTTAACAATGAGTGCATATTTGGTTCAGTTACCTCATCAATGGTGTTTATGCCTCCATTAATAGTAAACCGCAGATCGGGAAAATCGCGCAATAGAGCATAGTAGTATTCATATCTGCAATACACAGCACAAATACACGATGGAAGAATATTAACAAATCAATTCTAGGTCAAACATAAGGAGACAAAAAATTACGATGCTGATCACAGGACCTAGTAAACCTAAAACAATTAACATGATAGATATGCCACGGTGTCTTCTATAGATTAGATAGATGATAGTTAAGTGTTCAGCACCAACTAAATACATACTTCAAGGGAGGAATCGTTCTATTTTCAGCTGGGCTAATTCCATTAAGTAATGCCTTTCGTGAATGTATGATGAAATGCTTAGTTGGTGATTGCGACGAGACCTTATATATGAAATCACCTGCAGAGAAGAAAATGGACAATAAACTAAGACAAAACCAAATTCATTCCAAAAAACTTTTGCACATAAATCATCGACACAAAGAAGCAGCTGAGGAAGAGAAAATCATCCATGAGATATGGCAAGATAATATTTCACAGAATCCGTTTATATAAACATGGTAAGATGGTGCAGATAAACCAGGGGTAAAGTAGTTACTGATTTTGGGATGTGAGTACGTACCCATGGATCCATCATGACAGGAATATGACTGGTCATGAGACGACTAGTTACATGTTATCCAAAAAAAGAAAAAACAAAAATAAAACACGATCACATTTATATCAACCCAATATTATTTTTTCTGAGCACAAGGGAATGTATGTTGCTCATGTACATGACTGCAACTTTATCATGTCCCAGGTAAAAGAGTTATGCTGTCATGACTAAAACTGCATTTTGTTAAATGGAACATCAAACCGGCGTGCTCTTGGCAGCCAAACATATAAAAATCAGAAAGCATATAGAAAAATAGCTTAAATTTTCACCTGATCCCAAAAAAGGGGGAAAAAGCCCGTTACTCTTTCAGAAAACTCACATAACAATTACGGTTGAAACTCAAAGCCTTTTTAAAAGACCATGGCTACGGTAAATGTGGGTCTAAAAGGTCTATGGGACATCAGAAATCCAGTTCCCAGAACCAGATAAAATTGTTAGCATGAATAAGAAAATAAGAATAAAAAACACAGGCAGAGTTGCAAAATAAAGGTGAAAAGAAAGCAACTAGATATTTTATGGCTATCATTAGTGACAACAAAAGTTTATCTTTTCAAGTATGACAAGAACCACCTTCTAGGTCTGGAAAATAAAATGTCTTTAGTTTGTCTGTACAATGTCATATTTCAATGGTATCTTGTGGCATAGGAACAGTTTTAAGGGGTGTTTGATTCTCGTTGTAATTTCCACACTATAACTTCTCCTACGACTGACAAGAGAAGTCTCTAATTACAACCACACCTTTCAAAATTTATTAAATCTCCACCTAATTATAATTCCTTCAAATTATAAGGAGAATAAAAGTCTAGGTTGAAGCTATATTTTCACCTTTCTGAAGAAAGCGGTAGAAGAACTTACATAGCTCATTGTATGAATCATGATCATCAACACCAATTCGGCATTTGACACTAACAGGAACATCTGTATTTGCAGCAATCACTGACATGGCCTCAGCAACAAGCTTTCCTTGGAAAAGACAATATGCCTATTTCAAAGCACATCCAAATACGGCAAAATATTAAATAAGCCAAAAGCCATTGCACACACCTTCGGGTCAAGCATAAGACGCACTCCAAAACACCCATGCCCAGCAACCTTTGCACTTGGACATCCACAACTGTAATGAATTGAAATTATCTTGGTTCAGGTATCTCAGAGAGAGAGAGAGAAGAACCCAAGAATACTTAAAATTACAGTAACGAACTTGAAATTAATCTCGTCATAGCCATAAGGATTTGCAAGCTGAGTTGCTTTAGCAATGTTTTCCAAATTATTTCCCCCAATCTGAAGTACAATAGGATGTTGCTCCGGACCAAAATCCAAGAATCTATCCTGGTACCGGAAATAGATGGAGCCAAACATTAAGCGGATCCAAAATAAGCAAGATGCATCATGCGAAGCAGAAACGTCTCCCAATTAATAAGAGACTGTGTGTCTAAGCTGAAAATGCATCAAAATTTCAATATCGTGGTGAGATCAGGTATAATATTTTCAAGGACACCATATTGCAGTTTTCTTTTGAACAATCTTAGCATCGTAAAGAAAGTGTTTTCATTTATATTGGGTTTGCGCCTATGTGCTTAAAGTAAATGAATAAGCAGTAGGCTGAGAAGAACAAGTCAAGAATGCTACTGTTGCTTTAACTGGAATCCACTTTATTACACTCAATATCAATAATGTCATTTCTTGAGATAATTAATCTGTTCTTGGAAAGACTATGAGCCCTGCTTGGGGAAAAGTGTCCTTCCTTTAGAATATGCAAACAGAGAATAGCTCAAATGTCAAACTGCCTTTCCCTTATTTTACATGCTATAGTACCACAAGGCAAAAGAATGATATCCAAAACTAACATGTTAATTTCCATTTTCCAGATTCATCTAAATAAGGTCCAATACAGTACCAGGCAAGCAGTTCTGCTCCAGTAAGTCTAAGCTTATAAATAAACATTTCAAGAGAAAACTATTTCACTTATTTTACCAAATTTCCCTTTTGGTAGACAATTGTTTCTGCAGCAATCATTTCAGTGTATAGCCATGCATGTTTGGAGATGAGCCGAGCAAAAGTCCTATAATGGTTATCTGTCCACTCCATCATGGGAGCAATACTGTATTCCAAATTCAATAATCATTGTTAACAAAATCATTAGCCCACATAATGAAAATAAATAGAGCTGAAATTTGAAGAAACCAGACCTGAACCAAGGGGGAGGATAGCGGGAAACAACCATTATAGATTCTGTATGATATCGGTACTTCTTATGATATGAATGTAGCCTCCTTGATTTTCAATTATTTTCATAAAACAAGTTTGTCAACAATCTGCGATGGGGTTTTATGATAAGGGAATGAGTAGGAGTTAAAGAAGCAAGCAGAGTATGTCCAGCAGATACCATCATCCCTCTAATTGGACAGAAAACTGCTCTTTTATGTACCTATCCAATGGATAGAAACTAAAATCACACAAGAACTGTTTTGCAACCATAAAAAGAGGCTCAAGAAAAGGATATAAGATTACTGCTATTCTATCCCATAACAGCAAGAGGAATCTATTAAACGGTGCATGATCTAGACGCGTGAACATCACCACTTAATACTTGCAGCAAAGTTTAGCTCTTAGGGAGGAATCTCTAGAATCTTTTCATGCAAAACTTAAGCCTACATTTTGTTATAATTCCAGGCTAATGTTGCGTAAAAGATGTGGGTATCTGTTTGTTTAGACAGCCTGTTGACCTGTATGCATGATCAACCAGCACATACATCGCCACTTAAAACTTTTGGAAGAAATATCTAAAATCCACTCAAGCAAAAACTTAGGCCTATATTTTGTGCTAATTCCAGGTTAATGTTGCATGAAAGATGTAGGTATATATCTACACTGTCATCTTGTTGAACTGTGAACACTACAACAGTGACCCACTCCAATGAGCATGAGTCACTGCCCCAGCTGCCACAGTTCTGCATCAAACCACAACAATTAAACATCCTTTTGCCAGGAACTTGCATCCAACTATTAGTATACAGTATTACACAATAGTTGCTCACGAGCTACAATCTACCCATGACCCAATCAAACATGGCATTAAACTTATGCAACACTTAAAATTACACAAAACTAAGCCCCGGTGTGAATTTGAACAGTCTACAAGTAACCCATTTGTCCACATTGAAGCCGGTGGAGACTAATCACAGTCATTTAACACATAAATCAAAATGGCCACTGGACATCTGACCTTTTAACAGCGATTTCTTCACAAATATTTCCACAACACTCGGATCAAATTTCTGAAGTTTATATCACCGTGTCCTACGAAAATCAACTACTTTCTTCATTGTTTTCTCCTTCCGTTTTTTTATTTCCCGCTTTAAAAGACCTTTAAAAAAATGCAATCTTTCACGCAGCGACCCTTCGTTTTCATAACTCACTAAGCTTTGTTGACAGAGTACCAAAAGATGCACAATATTTTTGCAATTGAAAACTTGAATAGGAATTTGCAAGCAAGAAATCGAACAAAAAAACACATCCAAAGTATAAATAGTACAGAAAGATAGATTAATTGCACGGACACTTGAGCGAGGGCATAGACCGCCTCTTTTGGCTTCGCGTAGAACCGTCGCTGGCCAATCTTGGAGCACAGAAGTGTCGTTTTCCCTATGTCATCTCGAGATAGAGGCACCCAAACCACACAATTGGTAGTTAAGGTTTTTAACGAAGGGAATTTTTTATTTTATCATCATCATCATCATCATTATTATTGTGTTGGGGGGGGGGGGGAGGGGGTGTTTGGGGGGGGGGAACAAGTTTAAGCTCTGCTAATTGCTTATTAGGGTGTTTCATTTTCAGTATGGACGTTACATCATAATTTTACACCCGTCTAATTTCATAAGAATTCAATTACAGCTACATATTCAATTCATCAATTAATTAATGTTTTTTACTATATTTGTTTAGTCTCATGAGAGATTATAGGATTTTTTTTTTTTTTGATATAATTAGAGGAACTTCAAGGAGGGCTGTAGACTCGGACTCAAGATCTCGTCATGGTAAAGGCTGCTCTTTACTACTTGAGCTATTACCCTTAGTAAAGGCTATTCTAGAGAGATTATAGGATGTTTTAGTTTAGACTTAAATTAAAAAAAAAAAAAGTAAAACAAAGATAACTTGGGAGAAAGACTAGGCGGATTAGTTTCTTAGATCAATGCTTTTTAATGTTAATGCTCCTTTACATTTTAGTGGACTTAAAAATATCTATAAAATTTACCAATTTTTATCACTTTGAATCAAGTTCCAATAAAGTCTCCTGATCCGATTTGGAGTTTTGTAAAGCACGTAGAAAATTACTTAACTTTATTATTAGTAGGATTTTAGCACGAGTATGGTGTCGTAATGACATTAAACAATAATGTCGCATAATATTAATCGCTAATATATGCATATTATTAATTACACAAATCACGTCAGTGCTTAATATTATACTACATAATCTATCTAAGGTTCTTGCTCAAAGTCATCTTTATTAGGTGCTACACGAATCTCGATAAGATCAGTTTGTGATACTTCGATTAAACATAACACATTTGGTAGTGTGTTACACAAATGTTAACATGATGATGATCTTTCCTTCCCCAAAAAATAAAAAATAAAAGAAGAAAAAAGAAAAAAAATTTCATGACGATGATCTCCGATGATAAATAGCAGGGTACTTTAGATGTGCCAAAAGATTAGATCCAAAAATTATCCAAATTTATGAATTGGCCTCTGAAGAACCCTTTCACGTCAAATGCCTACCCCTTTCTATAATTCTATCTGTATATCTGTTTCGCTACATGTGGTGGATAACTGCTGTAACAGCAGCTCAAGCAAATCCCATACAATTTCTTGACTACTTTCTTATCGACTAACTCTTTTAACGTCCCTTCCATGGCTAGTGTAAGTCTCAACTCCACAAGAATCAAACAGCCCATTACTAATTTCACTTCTCCAACCAAAAAAATCCATTTTAATCACCTGATTCAGTTCTCTACAAAAGAACCCACAAGCCCAAAAATCAGAATTTCCCATTTTCCACCATGTTTTTCAGTCTCTGAAAGCTCTGTTTCTTCATCGCCGTTGAAAACTGAAAGTGAAGAAACAGTTTTTGATGCTGAAGAAGAAGAAGAAGAAGAAGAAGAAGGCGACCCAACTGCGGAATTGAGTTATCTTGATCTAGAAACTGATCCCCAGAGCATTACTGAGTGGGAAGTGGATTTTTGCTCTAGACCAATTCTTGATATCAGAGGGAAAAAGATATGGGAGCTTGTGGTTTGCGATAATTCACTTTCTCTTCAGTACACCAAGTATTTCCCTAATAATGTCATCAACAGTGTCACTCTTAAGGATGCTCTACTTTCTATTTGTGATGAACTTAGTGTGCCTTTACCTGATAAAATCAGGTTCTTCAGGTTGATTTTCGATTTCTGATTTCCAGTATGCAGATTTGTTTTGGTCATATTTTGACATAGGTGAAAATTAAATGTATATGGGACACGTTTATAGGTCACAAATGCAGACAATTATAACAAGAGCTTGCAAAGAGCTGGGAGTTAAACATATTCCCAGTAAAAGGGTATGTATATTCAGTGCACTTCTATTCCTATTCAATTCAAATTGTTACGTTGCATTTCAAATTGTTATGCAGTATCGTACCGCATAATGAGTAAAAAAGTTAACTTGGTTTTCATCTATTAATATTGTTGTGTGCTATATTCGTCAAAATCAAACCCTTCATTATGTGCTTTGTGGTTTCTCTATGAACAAGGATTTGGTTTCCCCTGTCGGTGATAACCCTACCAAATTATCTAATGTCTAAAGCGACTGAAAGTTTATTGTTCAGCTATGACTAATGCCTACTGTTGATAGAAGTATGATGATCATTTTATACTTCGCCACAGTTAATGTGAGGTTTTGGATTTAGGTTCATTCTTGGTTGTCTCCACCAGAGTTTGCATTACAACGCTAGGCATAATATGTTGGATGGTCAAGCTCATTTTGGTGTTATAAGAATTTACATTGTATTATATGCCAAGCAAATAGGCCATGACCATAATGGAATATAAGCAAGTGTTCGTATTCCTTATGGCATACAGAGAGGCCTTCTGTAATGATTATTATCCTTTTAAATTTCTAACATTGCATGTCCCATGTTTCAGTGCTTGTCACTCCTCCTTTGGCTTGAAGAACGGTATGAAACTGTGTATACACGCCATCCAGGTTTCCAAAAGGGTTCTCAGCCACTTCTAGCACTTGACAATCCTTTCCCCATGGAACTACCAGAGAATCTATATGGAGAAAAGTGGGCTTTTGTGCAGCTGCCCTTTTCAGGTATGTGTGGATGAGGAATTTATGCAAAACTATCTTTATCTTTATGGAAATTCATCTCAAAGTTAAGACACTGTATAAGGAACTGAGGCTCCATTCAAGAAAGGATGGCCTGTTAGGTGGAGTAGTACAATCTTTTTTGGAACCTATGTTTGCACATTCCTAGCAATCCTCCACCCTTGAAGAAAAATGGGGAGGAAAAAGAATAAAATAAAAGGAACCATATAATTGGCTCCCTGCAATTGATAATCTGTGAATCTCTTTACCTCAAACTAAGAAGGATTACATGCTTCTCCTTAGAAGCCAGCCTTGGGATATTTTTTTCACCATTGCAGTTGAAGTTTAAGGCCTAAAATCTGTGACTGTATCAGGCTTACCACGTTACATAAAGTGCCTCAGGAGCCAATCTTGAATTCTCCACCGCCACCTCACTACTATCACAATCTCTTTTTACTCTTTAAATGGCTAAGACATTTTTTCAGTTGTGACTGAAGAAACAACCAAATGTAGTAGCTAATTTTGAAGCTTGACTATCATACTATTTATCACATGTTATGTAGGTGGAGTGGTTGAGATTCCACCTCAAGAGTTAGCTCATCAGCCACCGGGTCAATTAGTTCGTTTAGTCCATTTCCCCATGCGGGACTTTTGTTCCCACATGTCCAACATAACATTGGGACTTTTAGTGAACTCCATCTATTTTTAACTTTCTAGAATTTTTTGTTATCCAAACCAATCGTAAATGACACTGCAAAATCAATTCCATGTTTTACCTTCTCCCTTGATTGCACATTTCATTACTCAAATGTTCTGAGGAAATATTGTTTTACCATTATAATAATACATCAGTTTTCTCTTCTCAGCTCTTAAGGAGGAACTGTCATCTTTAGATACAAGATTTGGTGCAACTTTGGATTTAGATCTTCTGGGAATTGAAGTTGGTGACAAGACATTGATTCCTGGACTGGCTGTTGCAACTTCACGAGCTAAACCTTTAGCGGGTAATTTTACCTTCTTCTCTCGGTCTTGGATGGTATTTTAGCTCGAAATCTATCCATGTGCTGCACAGTGTGCGCTTATGGATCATTTCTTTGCATGCTTTAAATGATGTACTTATTTATTTATTTCTATTGAACATCTTGTTATGTGTTCCTACAGCCTGGATGAATGGTCTAGAAGTCTGTTCAATTGAAGCTGATTTAGCCAAAGCTTCTCTGATTTTGTCTGTCGGGATCTCTACACGTTATATTTATGCCACGTACAAGAAGACACCCACAACTACCGGTGAAGCTGAAGCTTGGGAAGCGGCAAAGAAGGCCTGTGGAGGCTTACATTTTCTGGCCATTCAAGATGACTTAGATTCAGACGACTGTGTCGGATTTTGGCTCTTATTAGATTTGCCACCTCCACCTGTATAATTTACCAGCTTAGTAACAAAGTCAGAGCATTGCTTGTGCACATTTTTTCGACCGTCAAATACAATGTCTTGGCTTCATTGTAGAAGATGTGACAAGTCATGCAAACAACTTAGCAACCGGTCTCCTGCCTATATCAAAATAGGCAGTTACGCGCGCTCTGAATGTTATCTATTTATATTTCTGCCATAAGCAGTAGAGTGTAGAATCCAATTGAACTTTAGCTTTAGCATGCTGGTCATGAGACCATATAAACGAATGAAACCTCAGAAAAGCCAAGGTCGGTTTCGCAGCCAATTATAATGAGATTTTATTATCAACACATTATGTGGCAATTCCACAATTTGACACATGGTAATGATTTGATGTGTCATGTTCCTCGTGAACATTGATACACACGGGCGGATCCAGCCCACAAAAATTTTTTTGGGGGAAAAAAGTAGCCAAGACCAACCACTTAATTTTTTTGGAAAAAAAGGCAAATTTTGGCCCAGGACATGAATAAAGACGTAAATTTTGATCGAATTGGGTTCAACTTCAAGACATGAATTAAAGACTATTCAAATTCTTACATACAGTTTAACTCCTTAATTCTTACGATTGCTTGACAATAATTCAAATTGGGTACAAAAAGACAATTATAACTCTTCAACTATCAACTTCTTACTTGGTTTACGTGATTGCTTAACAATATTGTGAGTTTTTCTCCTTTTTTAAATACTTATTTGAAATTTATGATTCTATTTTCTATATAATGATTTGTGTTTAATTGTTTAGGTAATTAAATTGAAATATGAATTATATATATTTATTAGCTACATGATGAGTTTATAAATTAGGGTTTTATGTTTAATTTTCTATGAAAAGAGTACATTTTCATAACATCCCTTTGCAATAAAATAGAGAATGACTCTCTAGCAAATACCGTGGTTACATTGAGAGGGAGATTGCTCATGCTCTTGATATAGACTTCCTTACTGACAAATTTGATCTTTTGGGGAATCGTAAAATTCGACTAAAGTAATATATGTAAGATTTTCATGTTTCACATTTTTGATAATATGTCTTGTTCTTTGTCTTTTCTCTTACTTAGTGACTAGATTTATATATTGATATAAAGTTTGCTAAATTCCCGTTCTTGTCCTATTTGTTTTTCTTGTATGAGCAAAACCTACCGTAAGAAAAAAATTTTGTAAAGCCCCCAACTTAATAAATCATAGATCCGCCCCTAGACACACACGCATTAACCTAACTCGAGCTTAGCCAAATGGCTCGCAGAGTTGAGTTATGCTTCTTAATTCAAACAGGGGTTGATGGTGTGAATTATTTTGGTACTTGGTATGTACATATACATGGCATTAAATGTAAACATAAGCGGTACAAACACAGTATACATCAATCTCTACCCTCCATTCCATTGTGTGTACTGTCATTGATCCGAGTCACTCAAATCTAACAGTAAAATCTATGAAAATCTCGCTAAACCCCCACCCTCTCATTTTCACTATCACTTCTTAATAACAAAATCTATGATTTAAATGCGATGCATCCATCAAGTGGTAGCGGTGGTGCAAATTAAATGTGACGTGGTGGTCTGGGTTTGAGACGGTGAGGCAATGACACGTCCTAAAGGCGTTATAAAATTTTTATATGACTCAAATTGCAATGTATTACAACCAAACAAAGAAAATTATTAATTAATAATTAATAATCATACATTATGACCTAACTTTTAATTAAAAACTTCAAATTGTTAATTTCCTCTACAAACTTCAAATTATTTTGGCGTTCACTGAACTTCATTGTGCAATTCATTCCTGAATGACCCAAGTCTTATTTTATTTTAGGATAATTTTCACTCTAGGTCTCTAACCTTTTAATTGTGTATCAATTATGTTATCATTTTTTTTTAGCCAATTAGCCCCCTCAACCTTTCATTTATTACTGTATAATATCCCCAGCGTGAATTTTTGTCCTCAACCTTTTAATTACACCATTAACAACTATCAATATGACTACTATACCTTTAATTCATTATTTCCACTATATGTCCTTCACCTTTCAATTTTTATGTAATTTTGTCCCCATTATTTTTTTAGACATTTGTTGTCGTCTTACGTCCCTAATAACACCTTCCGTCCTCAATCTTTCAAGTACTAATTTTAATTTTTATTAAAATTACGATCTCCTTTAATTATTTAAATAAAAATAAAAATAAAGAACAATATAAATAAGTACTCTACCCATCCTAGCCCGTATGGAAAACCAAAAAAACTCGATCTATAGCAAACTTGATATATACCTAATCCGCGTACAAAAAGCTTCCAATCTGAGAGTCGGCGTAACAGATCAGATAGGGTTTTTCGATTCATCACATATGACATAGTGGATATGGATCAATGTAAACCTTAATGCGCCAATTCTAATTTTTTGTGAATCCACAATTGGTAGATCAAGTCAGATTGAGACGGGTAACAAATTGGAAAAATTAAGGTGAAAATCATAGAGAAAGACAAGAAAATTAGAAGTAAAGTATTATGACTATGTTTATTTTTTATAAATCAAAAATCAATTTTTTTGGAGCGGATCTTCCCAATCCGTATCTGCCACGTGATCTATGGTAGATCAAGAAATCAGATTGTTACGCTGATACTTAGATCGACAAATATGCTCAACGTGTATTTGATATCTATTAAAACCGTTATAGGTTGAGATTATGTCCGACTGTTGTCATTAGATTGTGTTAGAGTGAGTTAGAGTGGATAGACTTCTCACTTAATATTTGCTTATTTTTTATTTAAATAATTAATGGTATTAACAGTAAAAATTAAAATGTTAGGTATGGAAAGTGTTAATAAAGATATAACACGAAAAAAAATAAAAGGTTGTAATTTCTATGCGCCCAAAAAATAATAAAGACAAAATTGTATAAAAATTAAAAGGTTGAAGACCTATAGTAGAAATAAAGAATCAGGGTATAATAATCCTTCTAATAAGGGTTAATGGTGAAAATTGAAAGATTGGTGACGAATGTGACGTTAGATATATAATATGATAATAAATGAAATGTCAGAGACTTAGTAAGTCTAAAAAAAGAATAAAAACAAATTTGATACAAAATTAAAGGGTTAGAAACCAAGAGTTAAAATTACCGTTTATTTTGCAAGAATGTCCAAATCTAAAAACTGAAAATTAGGCTTCCTACTTGTCTTTTGTCTTGAAATGATTATCACGATGACAAATTAAAAAATTATATTTTGTTAGTCAATTGGATCGCTTTTATATCTGATTTACCGCATCACTACACGAAACAGGAGTCAACTTTAGTATCAATCTTTAATAATATTGTCAAATATACTCTAAATAACTTTGGTTTTTTTTTTCTTTTTAATTCCAAGTGTCAATATAATTGCAGAGTTCAAGTTTGATTTTTTTCCCCTTTTTTAAAATTCCGATACGCTGTCGAGGGCTGGCCGCATTCATCTGACTCTTAGTCTAATAAATAAAATAGCAATATATATATATATGTATAAAAAGAATTAAGTATGTTGCACTTTTTATTGTATTTTTCTTGTCAAAACTATCTCTGTTCACATATATATTTATTCTTTATTTAATAAATAGCATTATAAACACTATAAATACTAAAATTACAATTGAAATTAGCGAACTTTCTTGATAAGTTTTATCATCCTTTTATTTTTCAAACTAATAGAATTTTTAGCAAATATTTTTATTTTTATCGAGAAACAGTTAAACGGTTTGAATACTATTAAAAATTATCACAACCTTCCCTGCACATTGTTGAATTAGGTCAATTTTCTTTATATTATTCCTGAGCTAATTACACATTAGTCGGGTATTCATGTCTTATAGGATCAGATACCTGTGGGCATAGGTTTGATGGTTTTTTTCCTTTTTTTGCAATCTTTACTAAAATCACTTAATAGCATTTCATATCTAGTAAACACATAATATCTATTAATTAAGTACAAGATAATTAAAATATTGCGGTTCTATATAACTAATTATACATTATATAATATTTCGTACTAGTGTTAGATATATAATTTGATTTGATATCTTTCTATGTAACGTATAAGTGAGAATCTAATATATAATAATAGACAATAATAACATGTTTTTTTTTTATTATAAGTCTTTGTTAAGCAAGGGACTCTTGAATAACACGTGTCATATTGCTTGTAGGAGATTTTTTAAGTCCAATCAACTAGAAGGAAAATCTCCAATAATTGAACAAAGGGTAATTCAATAATTATAGTCGATCAAAAGGTTCGAAATGACTTCAATTCCCTTACAACATACTCATAACATTAAATAGATTTTCTATAGAAACAGATCGAACTCTGAGTTTGAAACTCAATCACCACTTACAGACACGTAATTAGTGGTCAGGCTCAGAGTTGTGAGATGACGTGGCCCCTTATAGTTGGTGGTTGAGCTCCAAACTCGAAGCTAGATCCATTTCTATAGCAGGACTTTAACTTTAAATCCTAATTAAGATTAAGTCTCTTTTTTTTGCAATCTAGAGTATCTATCATTTTGTGTGAACAATCTTTTAATCAATTTATGGTGAATAATACATATATGGGTTAATTTCACAAAAAGTCCCCAACTTTTGAGTTAAGAATCAGTTAGATATCTAATTTTTCCGCTGTCCTGAGTCTTTAACCTTTCATAAATGTGGACGATAGGTCATTTTTATCACTATTCCTTTAATTTTTTAACAAAATGACCATTATAACCTTTAACTTTTTAATTTTTAAAAAACTAAACTGTAAAGATAATTTTAAAGAAAGAAAAAACCCCACTCATGCATCCTCTCTCCTTCCAAAATTAGCCGTCAGAAACGGAAACATTCTAGTGGCCTGCTGCCGGTCACCGGAATGTTGGCCGAAATGGCAGCATTTTTTGCTGCCATTTTCGGGCAACAAATGGGTTGGCTGCCGTTTCAGGCAGCACAAAAGGGGGAAAGTCTCCCCCCTTATTGGAAAACGGCAGCCCCCAAAGTGCTGCCATTTCTGGTAGCACTTTTCGACAGCCAAATGAGGGGAGTGAATCCCTTATATTTGCTTTAGGGGTGAATCTTTCCCAATCACTGCTGGAAATGATAGCCAAAATAGGAGTGAATCCCCTCATTTGCTTTTAGGGGTGAATCCATCATATTTCCTGTCGGAAAATGACAGTATTTTGCTGCTATTTGCAGTAACAATTGGGGAGGATTCACTCTCTCGTCCAGTGGCCAAAAATGGAGGGTGATTCCCCTCTTTGTGCTGCTCGAAATGGCAGCACTTTGTCTACAGAAAACGGCAGCTAAAATTTAGATGGGAGTGAATCTCCCCATTTATTGGCAGCAATTGTGGGGATTCACTCCCTTTTTGGCTGCCGGAAATGACAGCGCCTTTGTCCTTAGAATACTGCCATTTCTAGCGGCCAATCTTGGGATGGGATGATATAAAAGTTCTTTTGTTGAAAAATTAAATGAATAATGACAACTGGATCTATCGTGCATATTTATGAAAGGTTGAGAACTCAAAAGAGCGAAAAAAAGTTGAAGACTTAACCGATTCTTAATTCAAAAGTTAGAGTCCTTTTGTAAAATCAACCTAAGATATATTTAGAGCAACTATTTACCGAAGGTCACGAATTTGAAAAGGTTGTGAACATTTATAACATTTATAATTTTGAAAAGGTTGTGAACACAAAGCAATTGCCATACATGATTGTAAATTCTAATTAACAGAGATAAAAATAGGATAGAATCATGGGCTTTGTTTGGTAACCATTTATAAGTGGGTTTAAATTTTAAATTTTGTATAGGTGTCGAGATTTGATTGTACCATGTGGAGGCAATGATTAAAATGATGTAAGAGTTCAAGTCAAATCAAATATGTGGTTAAATATGGTGTTGTTATGTGTCTAAAAGTTAAAATTTAAATTGATTGATAAATTCAAAGTGTTTTTAAATAGTTGACAAATATAGTTATAATTATAATAATCTTATATAAAACGTTAACTCTTTCTTTTAATTTTAAGGATCTTTTTTATCTAAAAATTAAAAGGAAAAAAAGTTAGTTTTTGATATTTGAGTCTAGACTCGAGGCCATGTTTTTCTCCACTGTCTCTTCCCTTCATTTATTACTATTATTATTTTTTTGTGGGGTGGGATGGGGACTATTTTTTTGGAATTATTGATAGCCCATTTAGCAAATTTTCTATTTAAAAATAAAAATAAATTTTCCAAAAACGACTTGTGAAAATTTATGTACCATATGTGAATCTTTCAAGAATATAAATTAAATAAAATTAATTTGACTATAATTCTATTTTAAAATAGAATTCATTCGCTAACTAGTTTCATTTTGGATTTTAGTTGAAATGATAATTTTAGAAATGTTATAGAGATAGTAATGATTTTAAAATAGAATAATGACAGGATGTGGTCTTTTATCTTTTTATTATTGTTGCATATCAACATTTAATTTCGTTATATATTAAAATTTTGGTTCCAGTCGAACCAAAGATAATAACAAGTTATTATGAAAGAAAAAGTCGTTCACAGAAAAATTGTGTAAGGAAATGGACCAAAATTGTGGCACCTGACAAACTATTGATTTCAAATCACATTGCTGATGTGGAAAGGTCCCAATTGGTCTGCCTTTAACTTTTCAAATGACGGTTGACTAAAATATTTCTCTATCTTACGCACGTGAGCGCACTACGCACCCCCTCCGCCCCCCCCCCATGTTCGAGACTCCTTGACCTGTGCGCTGTGCGCACTTTACGTATTCCAGTCTCTCTCTCTCTCTCTTCACTTTCTCTCTCTACCCCAACACGCCAAGCGCATCAGTAATTGTCTCCGTTGACTGAGATTAACAAATCACGAACCTATTTCGTGGGTATATGAATTGTATATAAACCGGGACGTTGTCCTTCGGCGAGCTTTTCCGGCGTCGGTATCAGGTAGTTTTCTCGAGAGGGGTCCTTGTATCCGTCTCTGGTGGTCACCTAAGTGTTCGGATTTGGCGGTTAGGATTCTTAAGATTAGGATTACAGAGCTCATATTTGGTGTTTCTTGGAGTTGTTTTTATGTAAACTTTGGTGTTGTCGTTGAGAAGTTTGGCCCATCTGGAACATAGGGTTTAGCTCAGTCAAGATTTTAATCTGTTTTTATTTGCAGATTGAATGGGATGAATGATTGAGATGGGTAGTTTTAGTTCTTTATTCAGATTTGGGTATTGGTACTAGATTTTAGAATTAACTGATTTATTTTTTAGTATACTATCTGGATCTCTATGAAGGGCATTTGGATTGATAGTTCGTAGAAATTGAGCACAAGTTATGACTATTTGGTAATTTTGTTTGATATCGTATATTGGTCTGCGTGAAGTTATTTTGAAGTTCAAAACCATGAAGAGATTGAGGTCGAGTGATGATCTTGACTCATATGGGGAGAAGGGTATTGTTAAAGATTGGGGAAGAAGGGAGGAGGATCCAGGTTTGCACCGATCATCTTCTTCGCATAGGAGCTCTTATTACAAGTCTTCTGAGAGTGGAAGAAAGGGTTTGTCTTCATCGTCATCATCTAGGTATGATCGGTTAGAAGATGAACGGGAGGGTTCCAGATCATTGAGAAAGTGGTCAGATTATGACATGGATGGTTATGATAGAAGGAAAGGCTATGATCGACATAGAGAGGGAAATGAGAGAGGAATTTTGTGTTCTTCGCCCCGGGTTGGGTATGGCACGGATCGGATTCATCGATCTGAAAGCTTTTCAGGTTCCAGGAGAGACTTCCCAAAAGGATTTAGGTCAGAGAGTAAAAGATCAAGGAGGGAGGGAAGTGTTTCATCATGGCGAAGGTTTAGTGGAGGAAAAGACGGTGACGATGGAAACAGAAGTAGCGGTAGTGAGTTACGGAGAGGAAATAGGGCAGAGCTAGATGATGTTGGTAAGGTAAAATCCCCCCAGGGAACAAGAGATCCTAAGTCACCTGCTTGGTCAAAGGATTCAGTCAGTGATCAGTCGAAGAGTTTTGAAGTCAAGAGAAGTGAAGATTTACAAGTGGATAGCGTCGTCCCTAGTACTGAAAGGGAGGAGGGGGAGCTAGAACCTGATCCGCAACCTATGCCTTCTTTTAAGCATGCTGATGAAAAATTGAACTCCTCTCAAAAGGAGCTGGATCATGAACATTGCGTTCAGGATAAAGTTCAGCAGCAAAAGGAAAATTCATCACCTTCAGAAATGGCTGATGAGAGTAAAATGGGCAACCATGAGGAGCCAGCAGAAGTTGGAAAAGTGGAAGATGTTCAAGAGATAACAAATAGAGTCAGCGAGCCACCCCATGGTAAGGATAGTTCAACCCTGGGGATAAGTGGAAGTGCAGAGGCAAATGAGGCTGGAGGAGATAATAGTGGAGATAGTGATGGAGGGGTGGCTGGAAGAGGAAGGCGTGGTGAGGAAGCAGACACTGCATTTCCTGCAAAGCTGTCAACTATACAAAAGGAACAAGCAGAACAAAAAAGTACTAATCTTGAAGCTAAGGCAGCTAATACTGATTTGTCAAAAACAAACACGGGATTTGCTGAAGACATTGAAGTGTCCTTGAAAGAGGATACATCCCCAAATTTGAAGGATAAGGGCAAACGTATTGCTGTCTTGCCGTCAAATGGTAATCACATGCTAGAAACTGATTTGGAGGTCGAGAACAAATCAAGGGGTCTCCCAACATTTGAAAACAGTGGTTTTGAAGGGCCGAGTACCAGAGGATTTGAATTTTTCTCCAATGACCCTGTTAAGAAGCATGAGAAAGTTGGGCAATCCCATCACAGCACGCATAAAGATGATAAACTTGCTCTTGACCTTTCTCTTAGCTTGCCTAATGTTTTGTTGCCTATTGGTGCTCAAAATAGAGGCCCGGATCCTGGTTCTCCTAGTCATGCAAGGAGTGCTCAGTCCTTTCCTAGCTCATTTCGCACAAACTCTGATGGATTTACCGCATCAATGTCTTTCTCAGGTTCTCAGCAGTTCAGTCACAACCCAAGCTGTTCCCTGACATATGATGCATGTGATTATGAGAAGTCTGTTGGTAGCCGGCCCTTATTCCAGGGAGTGGATTGGAAAGCGTTGTCTTCAGATGACCATAAGAACAAAGAAGCCTCAATTTATCAAGGCAGTTCTATAGGAAATAATGTGCATCATCAGTCCCAGGCATCTCAAGGAAATTCAAGTGGACAACCTGTATTACAGCACCTAAGAGTTGTAGATGGAAGCTCAAAAGTAGCCATTGGACTAGATAGGCAATTAAGTGTTAATAAACATTTACGTGGAGCACAATCTCAGCAACTAAATGACATTAGATCTCCTTCACAGAGTATTGGGTCTCATGAAAATAGAACTGGATATGGCAAAGACTGGAGAGCAGCAATGAAAGACAGAGATAATGCTAGTTTACATAGGATCAGTAACCCAGATGGAAAAGAGCAAGCATTGGTGGTTGGAGCCGACTTTGCTGAGTCAATAGTTACTATGATAGTCGCTGATCCACTTCAGACGATGGCCGAGAGGTTTAATGAAATGACTCAACAACAGGTGGTATCAGTGAAGGAGTTTGTCTGTGAAATCATCTTAAATCCAGGTAAGCAGTGGCAGCTGAGTGCTTTGCAGAAAGCATTGAGAAACAGAAAAGATATTACCCAGGATGCACTAGTAAACTCGCATGTCTGTCAAGTAGAGATCTTGGTGGCTCTGAAAACTGGCCTCCAGGATTTTCTTCAGCAAAATTACAACATAACGACTTCTGAGTTGGCAGAGATTTTTCTGAATTTAAGATGTAGAAATCTTACATGCCGGAGTCTTGTGCCTGTGGATGAATGTGATTGCAAAATTTGCACCCAGAGAAAAGGTTTTTGCAGGGACTGCATGTGCCTTGTGTGTTCGAAGTTTGACATGGCATCAAATACATGCAGTTGGGTTGGTTGTGATGTATGTCTACATTGGTGTCATGCTGATTGCGGACTTCAGGAATCTTATATTAGAAATGGGCGTAGTGCATCAGTTGCTCAAGGCACTACAGAGATGCAATTTCACTGTGTTGCCTGTGATCATCCTTCTGAGATGTTTGGCTTTGTGAAGGCAGTTTTCCAAAACTACGTTAAAGAATGGACAGCAGAAACACTTTCCAAAGAACTTGAATATGTTAGAAGAATATTCTCTGCCAGTGAGGATTTGAGAGGAAGAAAACTGCATGAAATGGCCAGTCAGATTCTCTCTAAATTGTCAAGTAGGGTCGTCGACCTTCAAGAGGTGCAGAATCATATTCTGGGTTTCCTTAATGGTAAGCACTTATCGCCTATCAATTTTGCTTTGTTCGTTTATACAGAAAGAACCTACCTCCTTTAAGCAAATCTCCTACATGACTAACTTCCAGAATATTCAAATAATATATGAGAGCTATAATAACATACTTTTTAAGTTCCAAACTTGAAAGGTTAAGGATTTTGTGAAATTTTTTCTTGATAACTTGATTGCATGCAAGGACAGTGTAGATCTTCTAATGGTTGATTGTCTGGAATTTTCCATTGGGTCTTATCATGATTTGATTTGTTCTGTAGAGGGATAATCCATTTGTCTTGGAGCTTGTTAGTGGTAGATTTTAATCTGGTTGAGAAGCTAGTCAATGTTCAAACTTCAATACCAATTTCTGGTCAAGTTATTTTGCACATTTTCCTACAATCTAATTCTGGATCTACACCACATCCCCCACCCCCCACAAAAAAAAAAAAAAAACCCACCCAAAAAAATAAAAAATAAAAAAAATTTATAATTTCAAAATATCAATTTTCAAAAATGCTCCCAAGGATAGGCCTTATTGTACTTTTAAGGGGCATTTGATAGTTAATAGCTTGCTTGTCCTTTTAAGGGGCATTTGATTCCTACTATGTTTGTACTTGCCACCAATTTGACAACCACACAAATTTAACCACACATTTCAGAGTTTCATAAATCTCAACTACTCATTGCACCTTTTTAATATTTCAAAAACTACCTTTTCTTTTTGGCACATACAAGCATCCCTGGGTATTTTGTAGCTGCTGCATCTTCACAACTGGGGTGCTGCCTACCTTGTTATGCTGGTTAGTGAAAAAATGAATCACGCTATAAGGATCCTGAAAATTCTTGAGTGCCGTGTGCCGTGCTTGCATAAGATATGTCTACCATCTATTTTCAGTGTCACCTCCTTGGAAGAAGAAAAGAATATATATAAATGACTCTAAATAAATGATGAGAGATGATATAGAAAGACTGAAAGGGAAGGATGAAGTGGTGATTTATTCATCAGTATCCGCTGTTTTGTCCCTCAAGTGCCGCAAAATTAAACCCTGCATGTGTTTATTGTTGTGCTTTTGCTGCATAGAGTGAATAATAATGCCTTCCCTTGTGTCCCTTGAATTGCAGACTCTGATTCATTCAGACCGGTCTTCGTTCCAGCCGAATCCAGGAAAGATTTGCCAACAATAAATAAAGAAAGCAGTAATGGCATTGCTGGATCCAGCCAAGGAGCCATGTGGCTAAAGTCGGTTTCTTCAGATAAGGCACCTCGCTTGGACCGATCTGTTAGTTTATTTTCCAGTTTTGATGGCAGTAGGGATGATAAATACAAAATGAACATGGATTTACGGGCTGAAAAAGAACCAGTTTTTGATGAATTGGAGAGCATTGTGAGAATTAAGCAGGCAGAAGCTAAGATGTTCCAATCACGTGCTGATGATGCACGAAGAGAAGCCGAAGCTCTAAAGCGCATTGCAGTCATGAAGAATGAAAAGATTGAAGAAGAATATACAAGCCGAATTGCAAAACTGCGATTGACCGAGGCAGATGAGATGCATAAACAAAAGGTGGAAGAGCTCCAAGGATTTGAGAGAGCATATCAGGAATATTCCAATATGAAAATGAGAATGGAAACGGATATCAAAGACCTTTTGCTGAAAATGGAAGCTACAAGAAGGAACCTCACGATGTAATGCATAAACGGCATAATCGCTTAGTTAAACTCACAGGATATTCATGTCCCTTGGTGTAATCATAATGCTCTGCTCTTTGTTAGTTGATTTGTAGGTGACTTCCCATTTCCATTATGCAAATGCTAACCCGATTATGTACAGAGTTCTCAAACTCTTGTTTTTCAAGAACACTTAGCCAAGAACAGGGTTCCAATGGAGAAGTTAATAGAGCCCCGGTTTTTAACACCTGACCACTGCCGTTGTAGCGATACATGTGTCCCTTTCTTTTTTTAATGTTCTTTATTATGTTTATTAGACAGGTTTCGTTTCTGAGATGTTGGTCCAGAAATTATGCCAATTTCCAGTCTGTCTATCTAAAACTCCGAAAAGAAACCAGAGTTCTATGTCGAAAAAACATCCTGGTGTACCATAACATTAAAGTTCCCTTTGGCCGTATGCTTTGTTTCTCGTCACTTCTCTATGAATCAATGGGGAATGGGAAATTAGCCCTTTGAGGAGCTGAAGGACCTTGTCGTCCTTGAGAACGGGTCATGCAATTGTTTTCCATGGCTCAGCGCCGCCCGTCATTAGCGAAGAAAATCATGTGAGCTGAGCTTGGCTTGGTTGCTCTGAAGGATGCTGGAGCTCAACTCGGGCCATTTTTATGTATAACTAGTTTTTCCAGCATGGGGAAGCAACAATTGATTAAAAATATAATGATGAGGAACTAAATCGTTACTGGAATGGAATAAGTAACATTAACAAGAAAGGAATACATATTTAAAAGTTCAGTTTCAGCTCGCTCCAAATTTTGAAACACCTTTATATACATAACATCTGTTGAATAATTCATTGGTTTTTCCTCCTTATCACAAATGAACATCTCCAACTTACAACACACAATTGTTCATCACTAAACACCTGCCTTTTAATAAAACTTCATGACTTTGATTATATTTTAAATAAAAAAATATTAAGAATGAAAATGCCACCTTTGCGAGAGTCCGCGGATTCCATAATGCACAGTGATGGCATAAAAGCCCCGAAAACCTGAACCTGATGAAAACCCGCCCCGTTTACTGGGTGGGGACGGGGCACAAATCTGTGTCCCGAATCTGAAACGGGGCGGGGTCGGGTTTGGGGTGCCCTCCCCAACCCGCCCCAGAAAACCCGAAACTTTCAACTTAATTTAAAGAAAAAAAAAAGTTGGTATAGAGGTTGAATCAAACCCTCAGCCATCACCAACTTACGCCAACCTTTAACCAGCTGTGCTGCTTCTGACTTGTGAATTTGTGCCAACATGTTTTGTAATAACTTAAAAACAAAGTTGAATCAAAATAAAAAAAAAATGAATATCAAATTCAGATCTCGATACACCCAAGAGAAAATGAGAAATCGCTCAAATCAGACAACACGGTGAAGGGTGAACACACAAGCCCTAATCTCATTCTCATTTGCTCTCCTCTCCCTCCCGAGTCATAGCAGCAGCGCCCCCCCTCCCCAACGGTCTCTTCCATCGACTGATCTACTGAGCTCCACCCATCACTTCTTCTTCTCCCCTCGCCGGCAACTACAACCGCGGCTGCCCCCACTATATCTTCCGTCGACCACGCCGAACTCCGACCACCCCATCTTCTCCCCTCGCTGACGACGACAGGTAAGGTTTTAAAGCTTATAATTTCTCTTTTAATCTTGGTTATAGTTTGTTTCTTAATTGTTACCACTTTCTATTTTCGTTACCACTGCCCCACTCGTTGTTGTGTGTTTTCATGGAGATTACATTAAAATGAAATCCACCCGCAGAAAAGTAAGGGAGATATGAATTCAATTTGTTTTTCATGTGGTCTAGTCTAGATGAATGAATTCAATTTGTTACCATGTGCAGAAAAGTAAGGGAGATATGATCATTAATTAGTTAATTAATTAAATGAAAAATTTCAGTTAGTAGATTCATGAAAAATACTTTGTGCAAGTTGTGGGAAGTTTCATCTGGCCTATGATTTACCAGACTTTTGGTTGCTGCCTAGCAGCCTGCACCAAGTTTTAATGCAAGACATATATCTTGTTGACTTGTCTTGATTATCATGAATAACCAATTAGTATATATCACTTATTAGCCATTTCCTAGCATTGTAGTACACGTTTCTCGAAATCACTGAGAATTCCATTGGTGTAG
>CAVNYN010287463.1:38787-52460 GCA_963692815.1 Nyctanthes arbor-tristis
ATGAGAAATCGCTCAAATCAGACAACACGGTGAAGGGTGAACACACAAGCCCTAATCTCATTCTCATTTGCTCTCCTCTCCCTCCCGAGTCACAGCAGCGGCGCCCCCCTCCCCAACGGTCTCTTCCATCGACTGATCTACTGAGCTCCACCCATCACTTCTTCTCCCCTCGCCAGCAACTACAACCGCGGCTGCCCCCACTATATCTTCCGTCGACCACGCCGAACTCCGACCACCGCATCTTCCCCCCTCGCTGACGACGACAGGTAAGGTATAATTTCTTTTTTAATCTTGATTATAGTTTGTTTCTTAATTGTTACCACTTTCTATTTTCTTTACCACTGCCCCCACTCGTTGTTGTGTGTTTTCATGGAGATTACATTAAAATGAAATCCACCCGCAGAAAAGTAAGGGAGATATGAATTCAATTTGTTACCATGTGCAGAAAAGTAAGGGAGATATGACCATTAATTAGTTAATTAATTAAATGAAAAATTTCAGTTAGTAGATTCATGAAAAATACTTTGTGCAAGTTGGGGGAAGTTTCATCTGGCCTATGATTTACCAGACTTTTGGTTGCTGCCTAGCAGCCTGCACCAAGTTTTAATGCAAGACATATATCTTGTTGACTTGTCTTTATTATCATGAATAACCAATTAGTATATATCACTTATTAGCCATTTCCTAGCATTGTAGTACACGTTTCTCGAAATCACTGAGAATTCCATTGGTGTAGTCAATGTACTTTGAAAGTATTGGCATAAATAAATACTTGAAAAAACATTAATTAATCTTCCCGAGATTGGAAATATTCATAAAGCGATTTATGTGTAAAAAATACTATATAATTTAGGTATAGGTTAGCATTCACTGGATTAGTGGATTAGACTGATTAGTTCGATGTATAATGCATCCACCTTCCATAAGTATTTTATTTTGGTAAATGATTAAGTATATGATTTGATTAAGTATGATTTTGGTATATGATTAAGTATGATTTTGGTATATGATTAAGTATATGATTTGATTAAGTATATGATTTTGGTATATGATTTGATTGTATTAATTCCTTATCCGTTATGGTGTTTTGTTAATTTTTTGTAACTCTATAACAATTTTAATTGGTGCCATCATGTGAGTGACATACTGACATATTTTTTTTTTTAAGTTTTTGTATTTGTATGGAAAATTCTTGTTCCTCATGTCAATAGCAATAAAAAAGTCATAACATGTGACGAGTGAAGATAAACTTGGCCGGGATTACTTCATTGTTGTTGTGTAGTAGGAAAATTTTGTCAATGATTAGTCATACTTGTGTCATCTCCTATTATATTATAGATGTGATGATATTTTATTTTCTTATTAAAAGGTATTTGACATAGTTATGTCGGAACCCGAGCATTTTATTTTTATGTTTTTACTGTGTGTTATTCAAATTCAATGTTAAAAAATTTTAAGTATACAATTGTAATTATTATATTTTATCGTAAATATATTATTGTACATGAATCAGTAATTACTGGGTATTGCACAAATATTGAAGATGAAGAAGAATGAAGGAACATTTTGGAATGCAATTTTACGAATGATTGTGTTGCATTATATTTGTTTTTGTTGGAACCTTGGTAAGGTGGGATTTAATGTTCTTTTGATGTGTAACTTCAAATGCTTGTTGTTGGAAATGTTTGAATTTGAAATGTTATGTTTAAGATTTGAACTTTTCTTGTAATTTGAACTTAGAATATTTAGTGTTTTGTGTGATTGAATGTAATTCATATTTTGAATGTTGGTAACTAGAATTTTTGTAATTTTGAATGTTAGTAATTAGAATCTTTGTTTATTTTTTGTTCAGAGGGAAAATATGTGTCTTGTAAGGATACAAGGACTGTTATTAATGAAAAAAAATAATAAAAAAAGGGGCAGTTGTGGGGGATTTTCCCATCCCCGACCCGCCCCGAACCTGACCTGCCCCGATTCATTCGGGGATCAGGGCGGGGACGGGGAAGGGCAAACCCTACCCGCCCCGTTGCCATTACTAGCACTGTCTTAGAATGAAAAATTCATGACTTGCATTATATTTTGAGGGAAAAGAAAAAAGCCTTCAAAACGTGATTACTAAGTCTCGTAACAATAATTTCAATGTATTTGGATCTTAAACAATATTCTTTACCAATAAACCACCTGAAGATTTCAACTACGTGTCACGTGCGTGGAAATTTTTTTCTTTTCAGACGAGACTTGAGAATAAAAACCATTTCCCGTCTTCCCCGCAACAACGTGAGAAAAAAATGATATCAGCTCCCAGCCTCGTGGTCGGCCAAATTAAAGGATCTAAAAGAGAGGCCTATAAACCCATTGCAAGACTGCAAGACCATCTCAAACTGCTCACGGGCATAATCCTATGACATTGGATAATGTACTGAAACACTACTACATATTAAAAAAAAAAATTAAATAAATACATAAAAGTAATGATTGAATGCACCATTTTGAATAATTAAAACCTTTTTTTTTTCTTTTGGTATTACAAATTTTGAAATACTTGCTTATAAACAATATTTTTCATATGAAAGATCTTGCAAAGTTGAAGTAATTATGTTAAGGAATTATTGAACTTATGCCATATGAAAGATGACATATTTTTTAAAGAACATGAAAAATGACATCTTAGGAGCATGTAAGAGACCGCAGGAGAAGTTGACGACTTGCATAGAACAAAAGCTTCACGTAAAAGTAAATTACAACTCCACTTTTGTAATAAATAAAGCAAACAACCAAATGACTCATCATTAATAATATGTAAGAAACTACATTATCCTTCTTAACCACATCATTTTAAACCGAGAGAAAGTGAAAGATAACATCCAAATAAATTTAACCTTTTCTTTGGAAGATGGAGACGAGAGGCAGAACAACCACTGCCTATAGATTGTAAGAAGATAAAAGTGAAATTAGATAATAAGTAAAATATAATAATAAACTTAACATAAGTAAAAACCATCCTCTTGATTTAGTCGAGCGAAAGAGTAATGAAGTTTCATGAAGACATGACCGAGTGGTTCGGGTTCGACTTGATTGCCCAACTGGAGTGCTGAATTGTACCTTGGGTTCACCATTTTTGCAGCCCTCTTTCTTTGGAATCTTCCTTTCAACAGTAAACTTCCGTATAAAGGCTAATCTTTAGAAGAAATCTCCTATGCCAATGGTTGAGATGCAAAAACTAATCAAAATTTGTTTATATCTAAAAAACTGTGTACATGAAAAAAATGAGAAGTGGCACTGGCTCCTCTTTCTGAATAATCAAGGAATCGTCAACTCCAACTAATTTGATTAGGAAAGATCCTAAAATTTATGTAAAGAAATCAAGAAATTCAATCCGCGGCAAACCCACAAAAAAAAAAAAAAAAAAGAGAAGGGTTAATCACATCTAACGTTCCCAACCTTTTATGTAATTATAGATTACGTCCCCAACTTTTAATTTTTTTTCTGTGAGTTCTCAACCTTTAGTCCCTCTTAACAGAAAATGTCTAATTCGTCCGTTAAATCATGGGCATTTTGGTAAACTATAAAAAATAAATATTTTAATTTAAAAAACTAAAAAAAAAAAACAAAAAAAAAGAAGAAAATGGGGGAGGAGGCGTCCCCCACAAAGAGGTTACCGGAAATGGCAGCAAGTGCTGCCGGGGAGTCCCCCTCCCCACATTTCCTTTTTTCTTTTTTTTTTATTCTTTTAAATTAAATTATTTTTTTATATTTTACCAAAATGCCCCTGACTTAACATTCGAATTAGACGTTTTCCATCAAGAGGGACTAAACTGAAGATTTTGTTAAAGGTTAAAGATTCACAAAAGGAAAATTAAAAGTTAGAGACGTAATCTATAATTATTTGAAAGGTTAGGGACGTTAGGTGTAATTAACCCAAAGAGAGACAGAATGAAAGAAAAGGTTCAATTGTTCTGGACATTTCCCTGTTAAGCCTTTTGTTCAATGACCCGCCTAGCCAAATCTTCTTTCTCCCCATCCGAATTCCACGGCTCTATTTCCACATTTTCCCTTCATTTTACCATTGGTTCAAAGTTTAAAAATCTAGTAAGGTCAAAAGGCAAATATAAATTCAGATTATAAGTAGAGAGACACATCAATTGTTGGTTAATTGGCACTATCTACCCACAACTTTTTGTATTTATGCGTTTCTCAATTCTCACATTTTTTGCGCTATCTACCATTTTCAACTAAAAATGACTATAATACCCTCTAATTGAATTAAAAAATTTAGTAGATTAAAAATAAATAAAAACAAAATAATAACGTGATTTGGTTGTTTAAAAAAAAAAGTCGAATCAAATAAAAAATAAAACAAAAAAAATTCAATATCCATAAATTTTTTTCACACTTATAAGTGCTCTTATGGTACTTATATGTCCTACATTATTGTATGTATACACGTCATGTAGCTATATGTATCCACTTGATGTATATATATATATATGCAATTACATAGGATATATAAAAGAATTCATATGATTGTTAGAATATTATTGCTAATATTAATAAGTTTGTTTATTTATTTTTATTTACTTATTATTTATTGTCTTTTATGTTAATTAAAGTTAGAGGGTATTATAGTCCATTTCAGTCCAAAATGGTAGATAATGCCAAAAAAAATGAGAATTGAAGGTAAAAATACTAGTTTATAAAGGTTAGAGACAAAAAACATAGAAATATGAAAAATTTGAGGTAGATAATGCTAATTAGCCTCAACTGTCAATTTGCCAATAAGACGGCATGGGGTGGCGGTGGCAACTGACCAGGAGAAAACTGGCAGAGACCGGTGACAGGGATAGTGTGATGGAAGAGAGGGAAGGTGCATATGGGGAAGGGAGATAGCCGTTGTTTTCAATGTGTTTGTATTTCCAAGAAAGAGGTACTCTTCCTGCGAAGGCTAAACAAAAAATTAATTCAAAAGACGTGTGAAGCTGGACCCAAAAATTGAATGAAGTGAAATGTATAAAAATTTAAAAAATAAAAAAAAGGTCGTTGAGCTTGGGAGGAAAAAAGGAAGTGGGACCCTCAAGGTCAACCGTTTTAAGAATATAGATAGATAGAATAGAATGGATAGAATAGATTTCTGATTTATTTTTATATTATTTTCCCCCTCAAGCTGGTTTTACCAATGCTACCCATTGTGCAATAGTGGCCTACTTGAATGTGATTCCTATAACCGACTGTAAGAGAGGTTTTTTCTCATATGAGAAAAAGCCTAAATCTCTTATTTCAACGTTTTTCCACTTTTCTTGTTATCCAAGAATCTCCCTCCTCCTCCCTTCCACTTTTCTCTCATCCTTTTTCCAATTCTGATTTCATCTTTGGGTCAGATTTACCACTCAAGAGGTATACCACTATATCTTCTTAAAGAATAAGTGCAATGCAAGGAGTGTTTAAGCATATAAAAACTAGTAGGAAAATAGGCAGGACTATTTGTTATACACACTGGTACAATGTAGCATAAACAAATTGCTACCAAGAACACAATACAAATACAAAAACAAATAAACAAGAAATGAAGCCATAGCTTTGCAATGTCTTATTTTGTAGCTTCCAGAAATTCTAAGAACCAAGTCACACCTATGCCAATAATCGACTTCTAAGAAAATGCCAAGGTCCAGTTCCAGTTCCCATCCTGCAAAGCAGCATAGGTTATTTCAGTATGTGTCTATTTAGAATTATCAGTCTGGCTTACAGCATAATAATCTTTGTTTGATGACTGTTTATTACCTCCAAATACCGGCAAATGCTCGTAATCCCATGTAAATGGTTAAAGCAAACCATATTCCGATGAAACCGTTGGTTTTGGAGAGGGCAAACAGGGATCCAATGCTTACTGCTGACACTAGAACCTGTAATTTGGAAGTTCATAATTTATCAGAAACTTGACTGTTATGTACTTTGAGAAATTCAGAAAATTAAACTCTCATTGGAGTTGATAAATTTACCATGGAGTATGCAGAGTAAGCAAAATCAGATGCTCCAAAGTTAACCCCGTCGAAAACAAAGGCCAATGAGTTTATTGGTTGAGTAGCTGCAACAAACTGATGATAGACTGGAGGTTAGAAACACAAAAATGTAAGCATTTTACTAAATTTTAGTCAGTGCTTGAGGAGATATATACCGGGATGCCTATTGCTATCACGTGAATAACGCTTTTGTCCTTGGTAAATATTCCAGATCCAAAATACAATCCAAGTCCCACAAAAATAGCAAGTCCAACTCCCAGAACAAATCCCATCTGAAAATATAAGTAGTGTTTACAACTCTTGATTAACTAGCATGATAATCTTTACGCTATGCGGAGAAAATATGCTGTTTGGAAGAAAGCTACCTGTAATACTCTCGCTGCCGCAGCTGTTGCTTTCTGATAGTCTTTCTCAGCAAATGCACAAGCAAGAATTGCCTGGAAGAGTGGCAAACAGATGATGTTGACTAACTTTGGCTTGTGAAGAGCTGACGAAACTTAGATTTTCCTGATCTTTTACTAGTTTATGAAACTGATTTATAGGTCTACAAGGAATCTGTCTGGTAGCTTACAAATTTCTTTAAATGATTCCATTTATGGATAAAATATTTAGCCAGTGTCAATGAATGTTGTTACCTGTCCCGCAACAGCTAAACCATCGGCAAGAAGTGATGATGTCATCCAGACCTGTAAGCATATTTGGAAGGCAGCCATAGGTGTTGGACCGAGCCTTGCAGCCATTGATGCAGCCAAAGTTACACAGATAGTCACAGCTATGACTCTTGCCAGTAACAGAAAACCTTTTTTCAATCACACAAAAGAATTTCAATTAGTATGTTGGACACAAGTGATTAAAGAAACTCTTATCTTTTTCCTCCTTGCACAGATTGTCTAGGGACTAACCATTCTTGAGGAACCTACTGAACTGCAAATCTCGAATACTTGGGGGTAATAGATTAACTTGTTTCATCAGTTTGCACAAGAGAATCGTCGAGATTAAGTACCTAGAAGAAACCAGAAACTTAGTGACCCATAAAAAATTTTCTGCATGGCAAACTGTGAAAATACATGGTCTATTTTTGGTATGCAATACTAGACAAAATAATTGACAATTGTTTTCAGTTATTTTCTGTTTATTGTACTAAACATATCAATAGTCTAATTGATAGAGTATTGATTAGAAAACGAACTTACTGAGAAAGGACATGAGCAATGGCGGCACCACTCACACCCATACGGCATACAAATATAAGAATCGGGTCCAGAATTATGTTTGCCAAATCTCCTGCAACTATTAGCAGAAAGAAAAACCGCAATAAGGTTCTGTATCTGAAGTTCTGTGGATAAGGATAAATTTTAGTGTTGTTTGATAAGTATTATAGAAATGAACTTAAAGTTGTTGAACACGTTAGGAAAAGGAAATGAACAAATGATGTTCCGATCCTCAGTTGTCTGGTCAAGATTTCGCCAAGTTGACTAGAAAGATTATAACTTTTAACGTTTCTTGCTGAAAACAATCCAACCACAGGACTCGAAAGATAATGAATAAAGAACGAATGTGTGAATTGAATAAACAAGAAGTTGATATTTAGAAGAAGTTGCCTTACCAGTGGCATAAAGGGGAGTTTTAGTGTCCTTGAAACCTCGAAAGACTCCTTGCATAGCTAAAGAAAGAAGAACAGCTGGAGCCCCGAGTGATCTCAGTGTCAAATACTTCAGTGCAAAGGGTAGCATAGGAGATCCCTATTTCACCATTTCAAGAGGCGACTCATTAGAAAAGATACGAATACTTTGTGCAGGCAAATGATAATTATTTCACCTAAGAATGTCTGATGCAAAGCTACTTTGGGAACAACAAGATGAAGAGACAGAGACTAATGAACTTTGATACTTACAGATTTTACACCCATGATACCTAAGAACGGTTTTGCTAAAACAACGAGGAATATGGTTTGGAGGAGTCCAAGCACACCACCTAGAAGTAGAGCAGTCGATGCAGAAGGTATATTTCTGCGCTCGCTACCAAGTTTACCTTTCTTTGGCTTACTGCTATTGACATCTGGAGACTTACACGTAGTAGTTTTGAAATCTGTTGAATAGGAAAACATGAATTGCTAGAAGTAAACAAAAATCTAAAGACATTTAGTTTCTATCTAAGCTCCGTCGGTACTTACCATCTTCCAAATTGGAGTCTTTGTTTTCAACTTTTGCTGCTGCAGCCGTACCATTCTCCAAGTTTTCAAGCATGGTATCTTCTCGCCCCTGCTCGTCCATTTCAATTTTCTTGGAAGAATCTTTCTCCAAGTCATCATCTTCTTCTTGTTCTTGTTCTTCTTGTTGTTGTTGTTGTTTATCACTGATTCTTTTCACAGTGTCTTCCTCGGCCACGAAAGAAGTTGTGATACTAACAAGTGGGAATATGGTAACCTTTGAGGCCTGATTAAAAATAGCAATGGAAACTCCAACAGCGGCAATTTGCACCGGACCTGCACAAACAACAGAAACCGTAAACTCAAAGAAACAAATTTGGAGCAAACACATTTCTACACGGAATTTTTATACTAAAACTGATATACAGCATGTTTGGTACATAGTATTAGACAAGAAGGCATACCTAAGTGGCCAATGAAAGCTGTATCAATTAACGAAGCAATAGGATCAGCGGCTAAAGCCAAAGCAGCAGGGAACGCAATGCTTAGTATTTCCAGTCCAAGTTCGTCCCGTTTGAAAACACTTCTGCACATTCAAAAGAAGAATATATAAATGTTAAAACAAGAAACTTAATCTTCCAATGAATCATGAATGTTATATGATCTAATGCATTCTCACCTAGCGTCCTTGAAAAAAACAAAGAGTGGCAGAGTCCACTTTCTCCCAGAAGATGGCATAACAGGATCCTCGGCCATTAATTGAGGGCTAGAGCACACCAAGCGTAACTGTTCACAAATCAGCAAAATGTTACACCTCAAAGTGCGAAAATTTTCTCTTTATAACTTGAAACAGTTCTATACACCAATGAAATAGCCACCTCTCAGTCGAGCAATGTAACAGAGCAGATATTGTAAAGGGGATGAAAAGCTAATGAAACTTTATGGTTAATAATGAGATGAAACTTGAGTGTATATGTAGGTAGAGTTAAGGAATAAGGTAACATTTTGGGGACACATATCGATACATGGTAGTCCTCCTATGATGACGATATTTCCCTTTTTCTCTTATCTGATCACGGCGTTGCATGAGATGGTGCATCTAAGATATAACTTGATTAATAACTTTTTTAACTTTTAGATCTTTCATTTTGACATGATTTACAACCAATCATTAGCCAATTCATTCTGAATCATTCACTTCAACAAATCAGCTTTAAAAGTTAAAAAAAAAATTACTGACATTGACCGGAGTAATGCATAATTAAGCAAGAATCATGGACAGGGACGAAAACGTTGAACCAAAAGTACGGATGATTGCTCAAAAACCTTCCTCAGTTGTCCATTCCCCCTGGTAATCCTCCTAAAGTCTACACCAAGTAAAGAAAAAGACGAAGAAACAAAATCTCTCTGTCCATGTGTTCATAGAACTTTCCTCCAACATAAAGATTCCTCAAGTCTCTTTCCATTTAAACCCCCCGATGAATTTCTTTAAAAGCTACTGACAAATGCAAAGGAATTCACTGAGTTCTTGTTTAGTCTCCAAATGTCACTCTCTTAGCCTAAACAAGAATAGTTCTTTATTCGATACAAGATGAGATGGTTCAATTTGGTATCTAAACTGTGGATCATGAATCAGCACTTTAAGAGTACACATTACTTTTTTGTGGGTTGAGGACAAATGAAACATCAAAAAGAATTCTAGGAGTTTGTGTACATTAACCCCTTATTTTCTCGTCTGATTGAAACCTAAAGAAAACAAGACTTAAAATATTTGCTACAAGTCGAGGTTTGTAGATGTACCTGCCCGCGATGCTTCTTGTCTGGTTAAAACCCACTTATAAGCAAAAAATAATTAATTGAATCCAACATTTTTTAGATTATTTTGGAGACTACTTTGTTGAAAATTGACAAGTACAGTTAACACCTCCGTATTTTTATATTATACAGCATGGTACGAATTGTGACATGGAAGAATTTGAACTTCAAACAATTTTGTCACAAACCCATCTTCAATAGTTTCTTGAGTTCATTTATTCGTTTCATTCAAGAGAGTTATCTTTTCCTCATGTGCAAGCATCTAGCCTGTCACACATATTCAAAGCAATCACCTTCCCCTTCTGAATGCACTTCATACGTTAAGGAGATAAGAAATACTTAAAACAAGATAATAGTAAAAAAGTTATAGCAAATTCACAAGTCACATGCACCATAATTATAAGTTCAAAACTAAAAGTTCAGACACGGCACGCTATGTTACCAGCGTATAAACAAAGTAGATATTTTCCACCAACGTCACTATAAGAAAAGCAAAAGAAGTTAGATGATTTTCTTGAAAGGTGAAGAAGATTAAGAAATCACCTTTCCAAGTATATTCTCCAAGGAAATGAAGCTATAGTTTGAGAGCTCTCCCTAACTCTTGGATTTTGATCCAAGGCACCAAATCACAACCAAACTTTGAACCCTTTAAATACTTTTTTCTCTTCACACTCTTTCGCCCTCCCAATCAATAGCAAATTGACACTAACTAAAGTGAATGTTAGGTGCTCATTTTTTTACGTTTTTTTGTACTCTATTTAGCCTAACTATAGTGTAGTAACGATGCACTTCGACAAAATGTACGGAAGAATAAACAACTATAATTCCTTTTTCTTTTTCCTTGCAATTTCATGAAAATTACAAATGCCTCAACTACACAAATAACTATGCGAAATGAATTGTTCATCGTGCATTTAACGTATTAGATGCTAATCATTAATAAAACTACCTGACAAAATTGCGCTATTTTGAGGTATCAAACATGATACTAAAAATTGGCACATACTAAAAATCAAAGCTCATGCATCGTGACAGAGTCGACATTGACACTGCTAGAAGGAAAAAAAATTATAAAAAAAGAAAAAAAAAATCTAAAACTTTCGTACAAGTTCACGCCTCTACTCTACTTGTGGATGCTCAAAAAGTGGAATCCCATATATTGGACGAAGTACACGGTTTTGTTAATCTTGTGGCCTAAACTTGAAGGATTCTAATTGGTTGTACAAAAAGATGGAGCACGTAGGATTCCCAATAATCCATGTCGCTGGTCCCATTAAATTTACCTAATTTCTCCACGTCGACCTCTATCGTATATCTAAATTATCATAGCTTTCATCACACTGTAAAAGAACTTTAACCAGAATGGCCTTTATCTAAATATTATATCTCCCAAGTAGCCACTCAACTATAAGAAGCGATACTAGTTGTCTTTTTTTACCGATTAGTCATTTTAAGTAATAGATAAGATATTTTTACCATTGTCTTGCCTAAAAAGGCAAGTGCTTTGCTATTGCATCTCATAATCATTTTTTTTTCCTTTTATTTATTTTCTCTCTCCTCCCCCCCCTTTTTTGTTTTCGTTTCTTGATCTTGATTCAAGGCCAATGGAGTTAATTCACTCTATAGAAGTATCAGCATATATAATTACTATAATAATTTCACATTTTCTCTTGATAACTGATATGAACTATCAAACCAATAGACTAAAGAAAGTGATCAGTTTTTGGGTTAGAAACATTTCAATATTAATTAAACTTAGTGGGTGACGAATCCTTAATAAAAAAAAAGAGAACAATATTGGAGCAACCATGTTGATGAATGTGGTGGATGACTAAAATATGCCCAAGTTTAAATCTTATGATATATGATAAGTTATTTTACTCTTATAATTTATTTTGATGCAATGGAATATGGATTAAATAATAAATAATTTATCTATTCCTCATGCATGTTGTGCTTTTTAACATGGTTAAAATATACATGTTGAGCTTTTTCGACTAATAAATACTTGACATAATCGGAAAAGAGCTAGATATAACTTAGGTATGGTTATTTTTCTGTTTAGTTATCAGCTTTTGTCTTAATGACCTTATGTTGTTTTTGTTGTTTTATCGCTTCATTAGGTTCATAGAATTTCATTTCATTCAGTTTCATGAACTCAACTTGTAGAGTTCTCGTCGCTAAAAATCAAAGTTCTTACGTTCTTACACTTGTTTGGTGCATTGCATTTTCATTTTTCAATTCTTATAATAAGGTTTTTGTAATGACTTAAAGTGTAGAGTGTCGACATGTTATGGCATACTAATATGATTAGTGACACATAAATAATCCTTAGAACGCATGACACATAACTTGAGTATATTTTTATTTGCTACTCTTTTCAATAACTATGTGCTCAATATAACTGCACTTACTTTTTTTACATTTAAAAAAAGATGCTTCTTAGAAAAAAATGGCGTTAGTTTAAGAATAAAGATAAAATTAAATATTTTCATCATATTACAATTGCTAAATTAATATGGTGGCCGGTCTCTCTCTCTCTTTCTCTCTCTCTTCTTTTTTGACAATACAAGGGGATTGTAGCGGAGAGGAATAGAACCCTTGACCAAGGGGAGATGAATGGAACTCTTGACCAAAAGTGTAAACAACCAACACAGATGCCACTAGACTACAAAGGTCTTGGCCTCTCTCTCTCTCTTTTTGGTTTCCCCAAAAGTTTTTTTTTTTTTTTTGAACAAGTAAAATAGATCTGCTATATATAAGTACAAATGCGAAAAGAGTTCCCTTCCCAGAAAAAAAAAAGCAGCATAAAGAGTTACATCAAATGGCGTGCGATGCAAAGTATATAATACAAACCAATCATGCAGTTACAAAACTCACACAACTCACGGTTGGTGGGACTTCAACCTGAGATCTCAAGGTCTCAGGGTCTCAACCTAACTAAACAGGATAAGCTTCATTGGCTTGTTCCACTAAAGTCGGTATTGAACCTGAATCTCCTCTCTAAAAATTTGAGAATTCTATCAATACAACATAATTGAAACTACGGCATTTCATGAAATCTTCATAATTTTTTGTGCAGTAGAAAAGAAAGTGCCATTACTAATTAATGTTATCAAAATAGCACCAATTGACTAGTTCAATTAAAAGAATCGAAAGCAATTCCACTAGAAAAAAAAGGCTATATGTACACAAAAAATTTACACACGACATACTTGTCAGGATCCAATTTTCTTACGCTTCCATTTTCTTTTACATTAATGAGCATAGGGGATATAAAATTTTCAAGCATCAAGCGTCTGTTATTGTTGTAGTACTAGATAGATAGTGTAGTATAATATTAGTCGTTGATATGATTTGAGAGAGCGATAATATACTCACATCAACCGTTAGTATTATGCCATATTACCTTCTGGTGCTAGAATACTATTAATGAGAAATATGCACTGTGTGTTATGTAAAAGTAAAATTGTTCATTCCATTATTATTACGTACATATAAGCCAAAAATGGGGAATAACGTGAAAACTTGTCATTTTGTTACAAAAATGGACTTGTTCCCCAACTTCACATAAAACGTTGTGGGGGGGGGGGGGGGGGGGGGGGGGGGGGGGGGGGGGGGGGGGGGGGGGGGGGGGGGGGGGGGGGGGGGGGGGGGGGGGGGGGGGGGGGGGGGGGGGGGGGGGGGGGGGGGGG
>CAVNYN010287464.1:0-22330 GCA_963692815.1 Nyctanthes arbor-tristis
CTAATGCAATTTCCAACTTGCCCACAGGAGGCAATCCTTTTGCAACAGGTAATTGGACCTTCGTTTTTTTTTTTTTTTTGCTGTAGTTGGATCATCACGTATTAACATAGTACGGGGCTATTGCTTCTGGTGGTATGCATGGGAAAAACCCTTAGGAGGGAGTGCTATGGACTATCTGACTTTTTGCAGAGTAGAATTGCAAAAGCCAAAAGCTAAGACCTACTTGGCTTCTCCCCAGCCCCCACAACCCCCACCCGGAGTATTTTGGATATATTTAACTGTTCATATATGTTGTAGGATATTCTTGAAGCCAAGGATTTCCTGAAGACAAAGGGGGTAGATGTTGGTTCAGATTGATCTCATATAATGCGGTGGAAGAGTACTCGTGTTGCTTATTTGATATTAACAGACAGAAATCAATTGTTTGAACATTAACTTGGTAATTGAATCGACCGGGAAAGAATTGGGAGACAGTTGTTACACTTTCTTGTAATCTAGAAGCAATGTTGTGGTGGCTTTACCACTTGATATAACAATCTGATGACGTCGAACTATTTCAGATAGGATCTAGTTTCATACTTTTAATAGTTTTATCAACTAAGATACGACATTGATGAGTCTGTTTGTTGAAGGTTTATCTGGGAGATGTGTTACTTGTGATGTGATGTAAACGACGAGTAATGTGAAGTTGTCATTGAAGTGAGCAAGGAAAATTCTGTGACATCACCATAAATATTGTCCGCAATCAAATAACAATATACGAAAAAACTGCAGAAAAAGGTAAATAAATTTGTCGAGTTAATGCTTCTCCATAAACTTGCTGAGTTAATAGAAGTTCTTCAGCTTCTTTACAATTTTCGTGAAGTATCCGAGCTGGTTTTTGCTTTCTTCTTCAGCGTTCCCGTTTCTCGATTTCAAGAAGCAAAGATGATGAATACAACAACTCCCATTGTTCTCCAAAGCCCTATAAAGATCTCTAAATAAATCAATAATCATACGCTGGTCCTTACTATCATCAAATGCTAATCTAAATTTCAACAAAACTGAATCAGCCCATTTTCTGAAGTGACCCTTAACAAAATCTTCGAAGTTGTTAGGAGGTTCTTGCAGAACTCGAATCATGATCTCACAAGTTAATCGAAAAGCTCTCTTGATGTGTTTTGA
This sequence comes from Nyctanthes arbor-tristis, assembly GCA_963692815.1. Lineage (NCBI taxonomy): Eukaryota > Viridiplantae > Streptophyta > Magnoliopsida > Lamiales > Oleaceae > Nyctanthes > Nyctanthes arbor-tristis. The sequence continues at coordinate 1,165 of CAVNYN010287464.1, forward strand.
GGGTGCTGATTCGTCGATGGAGTAGGGTTTTGCACACTCAATCAAACCTTGAATTGCATATAGCACATGAAGAATGCTAGATCGTCTAGGGTTCCATTCCTGGCTACTACATGCATGCAATCCATGTATTATACGTTTACAACCGGTATCCAACGTGCCTAAACGAACTCTGCCTCGGGGACGAAGATTCGGGTTCAGATCAAGGCCATAAGAATGGTAATGAATTTTTGGCGGATTGGAGGGATAGTTTGAAGGGAAAAAGATGTCGAAAAAGAATAAGCCATAGTGATGACGAGTATGAGGTGCACCTACAATGGCAACTCTCATAAGATCAATCCTAGATTCATAAACCCGAACAAGAATCAAACTTGGGAGTTTTTCTTGCAACAAATTCCATTCTTGTTTTATTCTTCTCCCTAATTGGGATATTCCCATGTGAACCGTACTTGACTCTTCATTGTACTTCAAGAAACGATGATCACATGGAGGTTCGCAGAGTATATCAAAGTTGTTGAAGAGATTAAATCTTCTTTCCACGGCCTCATCTTTGAAATCTTCAGTCTTTCCAGTCTCTGAGCTTTCACTTTTCGGCCTATCCATGCAATTAATGATCTGATCAATCTCATGAATTTCTCCAGAGAAGCGTCTAGTTCCTGAGCTAATTTTGTTGTTCATAGAATCCACGCCGCCTGCATGTTTTCGTTCATTCTCCCCGAATAACTTATAGGCTCCTGCTCTTTCTGAAAACTCCATGCAATTAAAGATCTCATCTTCGATTTTTCCGGAAAAGATTCTTGTCTTTTGGGTTTCTAGATTCATAACTTTTATGTGGAGGGCTATTCAGTTATTATGAGAGTTGTAATGGCTAGATTTCAGAGACCTAATTCAATTTACAGTTATGATGATGATGACGACGATGAAGAATTATATTGGATTTAGGAAATTAATAGTTAAAGAAAATTTGCAAGAACTGTAGTAGATTATAATTAGCCAATTAGGGTTCCAATATGGCAAGAGTTTAGACTTCCCTAAATTTCCTAGTAAGCTAAATGGGCTCGGCCATTCTTTAATGGTTTGGGTTTGGTTAATTAGGCACCGAAATCCAATATATCCATTTTATTATTTTTTTTTTTTTGGGTAAACAAAAATCCAATATATATCTTACTGATCGGGAAATTTACTAATTGGATGTATAAATTAATTAAATTAGAATCCACAAGACCCTTTATAGGGGCCGAAAAAACTGAATCACACAATTCGCCATTCATTACGCCTAAATTATCTTTCATAGCTTATTGCAAGCAAACGGGATGCACACCTCTTAACTTTCTCCAAGGATGATTGTACACGAGGGTAAAAATTCTTGTTTCATTGATAATTTTTTGAACCGGTGTTACAATGCACACTACCAATGTGATATTTTTCCCTTCCTCCGGAATCATTACTTGATGCATAGAAACATTTACTTTATTATTATAATAATATAAATACTAAAATAAAACAGCATACCATCACCTATGTTATGTATGGATTATGTAACTCATGTCTACTACACAATTCCTTTCATCACAAAAATAAATTTAATAACTCATGTAGTCATGTTACATGAACCATACCTCTTTTTCTTCACTGTTTTCTTGGGGTGGGGGGGCCCCCCCCCCCAAGGAAACAAAATGGAAGTTCAAGATCTCTCACATCCTGTATACCTCAGTATAATCCCACTGATAGCAGAAGTTTCAAAGTAAGCTCCCATTCTGAACCATCTTCAACTTTAATTCCAGTAAAATATATGAATCAACTTCCAGCGAGAGTCAGGCCTAAACCAAGATGCAAATTTTCTATAAGAAACTTCAGTATATCATATGCTCAACAAAGCCGGCCAATAGAATAATCATCCAAAGAGGTCAGTTAGGGCCCCAGCTAGAAAGCTTCAAAAAGCTTATAGTCGACATTTTTGAAACATATATCCAAAACATAGAATAAAAATAATGTGTGGACAATTTTATCATAAATTGTTCAGTAGCTTAGTGGTAAAGTTATAAATTTTAGCCTTCATCCTTAATTATAGGTCAAAGACTCAAATACTTAAATTCTTATAAATTTGATTGTATTTTTTAAGAGCCAATTTAAATTTTCATTTTTTGTGTTTAATAATAGCTACACTTCTTGTGAGTTTTATTAAATTTCAAATACTAAATATTAAATTTATAGTATAATTTTATAAGAATATGGCCCTCCTAGTGTTTTAGTGGTGTATATGTACTTCTTAAATGATAAATATAATCGAATATCTTACATAATGACAAATATTAAACATATTGATGTGAAAATTCTTTTGAATATTATTAAAATGTTGAATTATTCTGCTCACCTATTTAATATAAAATTTAAATATTCAAAGTTTAAACCGTTAAAATCGTGGTTAAATTTTTTAAACAAGGGGCCCCATTTAAATTTCGCTTAGGGCCCCCGAAATCTTTGGACCGGCCCTGATGCTCACACTTTACTTGATTCATCATGATCTTGCACTCGTAACTATTTATAATATATCATTGATGAATACTTTGATAAAATGTTAAACCACATGCTCTAACACCCAAGTACAAAAATGATCCAGACCCAAAGCAGTGTGGCACCGACTTATTCATTGGTTGGATTGACACAAACTGACTATGAAACTTCAGGAATCACCTTGATGCTAAAACATTATATTGCATTACATACCCCAGAAGATAATGTGTGAAGTAGAACTGTAGACGCAAGCTTTACAGTTCAAGATATGATGAAGCAAGCGACACACACACACACACACACACATATATATATATATATATATATATATAGAGAGAGAGAGAGAGAGACCTCAAGCACTAGTTGTGGCAGGGAGATAGATCCTGAAGGTGTCTTTCATAGCTATTTTCCTTCTACAGGTAGGACATTTACTCTGAGCAGCTATGGCAGCTTTGATGCATGCCTTGCAGAAAATGTGACCACATTTGGTTGATGTCTCCTCCACTAATGGGCCCATGCAAACTGGACAGCTGAATTTAGGCTCCTTTGGTGGTGATGGAGTTAGTGGAGGCCCACTCTGAGCTGTGTTTTTCTGGAACACAAACAAACCATCAGCCTAACTCAGAATGTGATACAAACATCTGAAAATTCCTGAAAGGAGCAAAGGAAAATATAGGTAGGGCAAACAAGCAAACAAGTTTCAGCAACCACCAGAAAGGTAAGTTGAAAGGAACAGTTTTCTTAAAACAGTAAAACCAAGTTGAGAAACCCAGCAAAGCCCAAAGTGCACGTGTTGAAGAGATAATAAAGTGTCAAGCAATGAATGCATATTTAAAACCTAATATAAGATGGATACATATTATAGAGCAAAGAAGCAGCCCAACCGGCTCCATATAGCTTTCAAAATCACTGCATGTTGTGCAAAAAGTGCAATACAGAAACATCTCATTTCAGTTTTGATTTGGCACCATAATTAAGTACTTAACTGCTCTTACATTTCATTAAAGTTCCAGAAGTTTAGATGGCTGTTAAACCACATGATAATTACCCAAAAATCTACCTATACCAACCCAATTTACATTGTGAAAATGTGAATTTCTTTCCAGTCATGTTAGATCCATGAGATTACATATACAAATTATTCATTTTTAAAATGGACACTCAATTTATATCAAAGGAAACAATAACTTCAACCACGAAATACCCTCAAAAGATTGGTAAAGCAAGCTTATTAAAAGTAAACGAGCATGCTCATTCAAAATTGAAGAGAATGCAGCTATCATGTACATATAAAAGTATGATGACGCTGTCCACGAAAGTAATAACATTAGCAGAATAAGACATCATCGCACACAAAACTAATCTAAATTAGTAAAACAGTAAATAGAAATTTTCCCATGCAGGAATAATTTATTACCGTGGTGTTGCTATTCCCTTCCAAATTAACATACACATCACAATTTATGATTGTTCGGTTGGTAGAAATTCGTCTACGCTTGTTACGAGATGGCCTTTCCTCTGCAATAATATAAATGAAGTCAAGAGTCAATCCCAGAATAACAGAAAGAAGAACTGGAACTCATGATCATATAAACTGAAGGATAATCAGAAGAAAGAAGCATGTAAACAAGAATAATTAGGTTTTCAACAGAAAGTTCACTCACAAACAGACACTTCCTAAAACATGTCAATAGGAAATATTCAGGCGCTTGGCATTAGCTGTGTAAAAGGGGCCACACCATAAAAAGAAACGTGAAAACTTTATATTACATGTTGAGAGTTATTATGCTATAGAACATTTTTCTTTATTTCTATCACAAGCAGCAACATTATGGTTATATTAATTGACAAGATAATGGTATGAACAATTAAAAAGAACAACCTCCAACAACAACAACACCAGAAACAAAAATAAAAGCAGCAAAGAATCATTGGTCATGCAAAACTTGAGAGAATAGGTTTCACTGAAGTCCAGTAACTAACAAAATGGGCAACATTCCGTTAACATGAATGAATAACTAGTAACATCGGTACTCGAGGCAAAGAGCTCAAATACAAATTAACAGATTTTCATCGTTTCACACCATCTATTACATGGGTTTATGATATGTTACATCAAGTCACAGGTGGATGTCAAGTGAGATCTATGACTGTGCATGTGACTTGTGCAAGTTTTCACCAGTACCCAGGGGCTCAAACGGGATGTGTATCTAGTGTGGGATGTCTATAACATTGGTCAAGTACTTGCTCAACTACTTGCTCAACTTTAAAAATACAATTCAGCCAAGAAGTGGTATAACTTACAGGCAGGAACACATTAGAAACCCTTGCATGCATCATTTTGTTCATTATTCAGTTGGACTTCTATTTTTTTCTTAATCCCTGGAATTTTGAAAGTTTCTAGGACAAGTTTCTGTGAGGGTTGGCTTGTAATATAGACAGGGAATAATTTAATATGTTGTATAAACTATTTGCAATTTCCAGATATAACTGAAACAAATTACTACAGAAACGACAGTGTTCACTCACAAACAACGAGTCAATCCCAATATCAGAATTTAAAAGGCAAATTAAGAAATTAGAAAGATAGCAAACACACTTAGAATAAGAAAAACAACATAAACTTGAGAATATAAAAATATAGGACAGAGAGATTAAATACCAGACTCTATATCAACCACAACTGTTCGTCCACGATTCCTTCTAGAATTATTTTTAGCCTGAAGGAGAAGATATTGCACAATGATGCAACAATAAAAATAAATAAATAAATAAAACAACAGAACTCAAAACATGTTCAGTTAGGGCTTTAACTAGTTTGTTGCTCATACAACATGGGAAATACCTTTACACAGTACTGCTTGTAAATTACTCTTCGCACAACTTGAGGACCCCAAATATTACAAGCACTGACTTGATTTTAAGCCCATCTAAACACGCTGTTGGGACATACAAAACTAAAATGAAAAAGGTCAAAGATAACATACCTCTGCAAATGCACCTGGTGAACATATAATCACATCATCATCATATGCCTCTAGATCAATTGGTTCAGGTCCAGTATCTCCTTGTTGGCCAGCTTGCTGATCCTGGGACATAGCACGAGCTGATGGCCCCTCCTGAGTTTGGCTTTCACATGGTGCCACATCATTAAGATCAAAATTTAAGATTGGCTTCCTCCTTCGCCCTCTGGTATTCTTTGTCACCCGCTCTGGGTTGTTCATGCTATAACATATTGCAAGATGTCAAAACTCCTATGCACTTTGCATGCTGAAGTAAACTAAAATGCAATTGCCCCAAAAATTTTCAGATATTCTGGAACCAAAACAGTGAGGGTGAAAGAACAGTAAGGGTGAAAGAAAAACTCAATACAAAGAAAATGCATAATTGCCGCTGACAGTTCACCTAAACTAGCCAGAATAAGAGGTCATCATTTTAACTTACAGATCTTCTGCATAGGACCCTATACCTCAAGAGATGTAGCATGAAAGAGAAACAATAAGCTTTTCATTAAAAATCTGCATCTTGACAGTATTTTCAAAATTTCACATTAGTTCAAATGTCCAAACTCTAAGAAAACATACAAGGTTAGCAACGTTCATTGTTAAACTGTAATTTTCAATCACAAATTTCAACTGCACACAATAACAGCAACTTGATTAGCTTACACGCAATACTTAAATGCTCTTAATATCCTATTAAGACGGTCATACAGAAAAGGTACCATTTCCGCTTGCAGCAAATTGGGTAATATGGTAGACCTAATAAACTTATAGCTTGTACTTGAAACAAAATAGAAGACATCAACCAATATAATTGGGTGGAATTTGGCCTTATAGGCCACTTTGACCATCTTATGAGTGCATCAAAACATGCTATTAGATTAGCACCCACGATTAGCAATGAGAACAAAGGGTGCATTAGCCTTAAAACTTGATCTTTCTAGCCAAGAAAAATGAAGCAGTCAGTTTTCTACTCTAGCCACAGACAGTGGGTACTTAAATATACTGAATGCTCCGTCTGTCCACCTTCAAGAGCATGAGGCACAAACTTTTACCCCTTGATCTGATGGCAGGAGGCGTCTACTAATAGAGTTAGGTCATCAAGTTTGCTTTTGCAGAAGATTTTGGGGCCTGTCTGTGATATATTAAGGCATGTTATTTGTTGGCCTGTTGGTCAAAATTAAGTTCATCCAAGAGCAAAATCTGAGGAGGAATCAAGATTTAAGTACCTTGCTTCCGCTACTAAACCAAGGAATAAAATTTTGCTCCATGTGAATTATTTTTGACAGGCCAAAACCATTGCAGAGCACATTTATACAGGTACCAAACACAATCTCAGCCAATGAGGTCCACCATCCATGGCACATCGTCCACGTAAGTGATCAGCTTCCCAACTTGAGCACCTGTCAGGAGCTCTTTTCCAGGCAACCAATCTCTGAATCTGTCCCAGAAGAACCATGAGAGACTAGATTTATCAAGATCCTTATTGTTGTTACTAACAAGCCTCAAAAACTCCTGGAAACAACAGTTGGTAAGTATATCCACCTTTTTAATATAATATCCTTTCATCCCAACCATATATGTATTGGCTTGGCTGCAATGATGTTCACGAGGTGCTCATAAGAACAGAGAATCTCTCAAAATACTGCCTGTTCGCATTGCTCTTCGCATTCCAAAAACAAGTCATCAGACTCACAAAAGAGTCCCAGCTTACAACCACTCAAGTCTAATCACCAGGCTAAGGTCTAATGCTTTCCATACTCCACTAAGCATATCCAAAACCAGAGAACACCAGAAGGCAACTCACAAATCTTTGTCGTTGCACATGTATAGTGGAAGAGTTCACTGTTCTAAAATAAAATAATAAGAATATTATAGGTTCCTGTGCCATATTGAATCATACAGACAAGATCAAGGTGTCATAGGGGTTTCGATATCATTTCAAAGAAATTCTAGTCATCCCTTTCCCTTGGTGGCTCTCAATGATATGCCCAATAGTACCATAGAAGTTGAAAACATATATCCATACTGAACTCCAGAATAGGCAGGCTATGAGTTATCACACTCATAACAATTGGAACCCATATAAAATACACAGATTTACCAGAGGCATTATCGAGAGACTGGAGAAAATACATGTTAATGCAACTTGCAAACCCATAGAATTTCTATGAAGCAACCATAACATATAATTTATGTAAAAAATGCATTTAAGATAAGCTTGATTATTTTTACAATATTAACAGCTCTATGAGACGAACTCAATGTTCAAACTTAAGAGTGCACCAAAATGACAGAAAAGTACCCGCATGTAAAAAATAATTACAGAACAATAAAAACTTTGGGCAGCAATCAAAATACTACCAAATAAGAATTTCTTATCTTCATATCTAACACCTCAAAATGAGAGTAAAACAAACATTAAATCAAAGAACATGAAATTTACTCATATATCGACATCAAGACAAATCAAACTGACAGTCCTCTAAAGAGCCAGGCCACAGAGTTAAAATTAAATTTCTCAGGGGAAAAAAAATTACAAGGCAGACAAATCAGATCAACAAGGACGATCCATATCCGAGACAGACGTTTTCAATTCCTTCATCCGAAAAAAGATTAATAAAATAAAATAAAAAATAAGAGAAAAGGAAAAGTGCCCAAGTACAAACCCTAGCCGCATAAGCCAGTAATTTGGATGATCAAAAAATAAGGGAAAAATCAATTAAACGTTCAAAACATAACAGAGTCTGCACAGACCGAATTCCATGGAATCAGAACCCCCACATACCCAAAAATAAAAAAATAAATAAAAATAAATAACTAAACTCGGTAGCTTAATTTAATCTTAAAAAGGCGTCAATGAATAATTAGACGGAAATCAAACCTGATAGATGAAGGAAAAGAAAAGAGAAGCCTCTGACCGAATCGAATTATACAGTGTATCTACAGGAAAGAAGGTGGATGGGTAGGAACGTAGGGTTCCACACTCGAAATGAAGCAAGGGTTAATAACGAAGATAGAGAAAAACGCTTCCTTTTCCTAAAACGACTTTTTCAGGGTCTGTCGTTATACAGATAATAATATATTAGGTATATTTATTCCGAGGACGAAAAAGTGCCGAGTCGTCCAAATTCAAATGCAATTTGCCTTTCGCTTTGCCGCGGTCTTTTTCTTTTATTTTCTTTTTCTGTTCCCATGTGTACATTTTGTTTTAAATAATTAGAACTAGAATGGTGAACGGTGATAGTTCGCAGTAGAAACCGGCTATAAAACTTAAGAAAGAAGATAATAGAAAAAATAATAGTTCTTTTTTTTTTTGAATATTCATAATAATAATAATCATATAATATATAATACAAAAGTTTTCAATTGAATTTAAATTTTCAATTGCAATTTACACAAAATGTTACACATTGTACCAAAATTAGAGGGTAACTATTAATATAGTATCAAAATTATATATTTATTGTTTTTTATGCAAATCCGAAAATACGTCTTTGTCTAATATTTTATAAGGCAGGTCAAGATAGGTCGGGTCATGGGGCGGCGTGGAACGCCACCATGATCCACGAAATGACTCATGATTTTTTCTCTATTTCAATTAATATTATGTGCAACGCATTATTAATTGATGAACGTAAAATAAATAAAAACCTTTATTTAGAATTTTAAAGTTTCCAATATTAACTAATATAATAACATGATTCTTTCAATTCGATAGAAAAATCCTTTCAAAAAAATAATATAATAAAAAATAAAAATAAATTGCCACAAATTTATAGGTCGATCGGTTAAATTGTCATATCTAATCATTTCTACACATTTTTAGAATTAAATTTATTAAAAAATAAAGAAAGAAAATGCTTGGTAGGTCATGCGTCTATGGGGCAGGTCCAACTTGACCGGCACCCGCCCTGCACCCACTGTGGGGTAGACAATATTACCTCATACCTGTTCTTTTACACTGATTAGGCGTGGTGGGTCAATCATATTAGGGGCAGGTCCCCACAAGTTTATAGGTTGATGTTTCAAATTATCATCCCTAATTACATGACTGTTAATTATTATAACTTTATATAGGTTAGACATGTGAATTTATACGATGTGTTTGGATAAAACCAGAATTATGAACTCAGATATTTTATTACAAATATTCCATGATAAATTGTAATACGCATATCAATTTGTAATTTTATACCATGCAACTGGTATATTATACTCTATTTATAAAATAATGTCCACACTTACACGTCAATTTTGATATGAATGAGATCGCTATAACTTTCTCGTACAAAGCATGAATGAAAAAAATGTAAAATTTGTTTGAATGAAGAAAAAATGGGAAATTTTGCTTGTAAGCCTGTTTGGCAGGCAGGTTTGCGAGCTAGAAAGTTGAAAGTGAACTAGCTATTAATTTGTCAGCAAAATAGTCAATTTTAATTTGATTTTGAAAAGTTCTCAAAAAAAAAAAAAAAAAAAAATGAAGAGTGAACTAATTTGTAAGCAACTTACAGTTTGTGCTTGCTTTCTAGCGAGTTGAGACATTAGTGCAAAGATCCAAATTTTCTACAAGTTCAGTTGTAGATATTAACACTCAGACTCACCATTTTGACGTGTGTAGAAGAGAGAGTTACTGGCGAAAGTAGAGAAATAGAATTATTTGTTGTCCCAGTCGATGTACAATAAGAGAAAGAAAAACACGAAAGGATATATATATATATATATATATATATATATCAGTGAATGCTTTGAAGGTGGGGGTTAGGGGAGTGGTGATCATAGTCTTGTCGATGATTTTCACCACTAACGGAACCAGGGGGTGCTCCCCTAGTCCGTGGCACAGCCCAAACTGGGCTTGGCTTCTAGATTTTTTTTTTAATATATTTGGAGTAGGGGAAATTTTTTTTGCTATCTGGCTCACCTCACTTTCGTGTGCTGGCTCCGCCATTGATTTTCACCTAACAAGAACATATATAAATGCGGTACCTTTTATAATATTTACAAATGACAACTATTTATATATGTGGAAAATGAGAGAAAATGCGAGCTTCCTTCTCATGTGCTCTTCACTTACCATGTGTACGCATGATTATATACTGATTCCCCAAAGGTGGAATTGGCCTTGTTGCAAGCGGGAGTAACTAATAGGGTGATAAGCCCTGGCCTTGCCATCATGCTCTCCACCCTGGCTCCTGGGAGGCACATCCTGCGATTTACATCCTCCACCATCTGTCCAGGGCAGGGTCGGTGGGGGCCCTCAGGGTTGGGGTTCAACCCTATATACTGATTAACGTTATTATTAACCTTGTAATTCAATGATTTGTTAATGTCAAAAAATACAATCAATTATACCCAAAAGTATTTTATTTATCTTTTTCAAAATTCTCATTTTAAGTTTACTTAATAATTGAATGACATGATTTCTTATATATACATAATTTTGTCAATTATAAGTTAGTAAATAATTAATAATCCACCCAGGGCGTTTGACTCCAAGACGTAGGGGTATTCGGCAAAGAGGAGAAGAGAAGCTCCTCATTAGCCATGCCCATATGCAAAGGTATGACTACAATTTGATAGTTTTGCTACCTTTCACTCTGCTCCAAATTCTTCTAGACATATCGAACAATTCTCAGAGTCTTCCTCCTCATCCTTCTTCTTGTTAGCAAAGGTGTACTTCATTATCTTTTCATTGGAAGCAGACGGTCAAAGGGAATGTCCAAATGCTGCCCGGGAAGCCTAATGTCTTTGACATCTATATCACCGGGCAACAGGTCTTCGTCCTTCATTGCCTCAATTAGATCCGGGTCATTAGAAACCCACCTGAATTGGTCACGAACAAATTCTTTATGACCTCTAATATAATTAAAAATAATAATATAATTGACAATCTTCCTCATAGTGACAACTAGTAAGTCCTTCAAATCTTCCCCTTCCTCATCCTTGCCCACGTACTCGAACTCCCTGCCCACCTAAACGAATTCATTATCCTTGCCGATAAAATACTGTCCAAAAGTGATTAGAAGCTGAGCAACTTTTTCGTGAAACTGTAGAGTTCCATAATCTGCCAGTTTTGCTAGAAGATCTTGCATCAAAAGATCAGATTCCATATCAAAATTGACACTTGAAGATTGTGCAACCCATGGTTGACTTTGCTCATCGTCAACATATGCATAACCACTCTTTACCAGCCGATGCATAATTCACAATGGAAGTATACGTTGCTGATGATGAGCAAGCAGGGGCGTAGACAGGGGTGGTCACCCTTTGCCCCGGCACACCCATTTTGACAAAAATATATTTTTTGAATATATAAATAATCTCAAAAAAATATATATCTATAAATTAATATTAATCTACGTTACCGCTAGATTTCCTCGCTACATTCCGCTTGTTTGATCTTCCGTCGATCAACGAATGCACACCAGTTCGTGCCATAATCCACCACATCTCTGTGCAACATAATATTGACTAGAGACATTGAGATGAGAACATTAACTATTAATTAATTAATTAATTTCAGGGAAAAAGAAATACAAACAACGGATTTATCGGTTCTTCTAATGAAACAGATTTGGTTCCTAAAAAGAAACCAGATCTGCTGATTTGGCAAGTGACCGGCAAACAAAAAAATAATACGAAAATTAAACTCCCCTCATTTTTAGGTTGTGGACCCACCAATTGACCTAAACCCAAACCCACCGGCCACCCCCCTCTGAGTCCACAGTTTTCCTTCCACTTCCCCTTTTCTGAGTTCTTTTTTTTTTTAAAGGACCCTTTTCTAAGTTTGATTAACAGTAAACACCAAATCCGACCATGGGGGAGCACTCGCCGGAGGATAGAACGACGACCACCCAAGATTTATGGAATACGCTATCCATTGGCGGCCCGAGCACAAACCCACCGTTGTGAATGTACAGCAATATAGGAATCTTCTGTAGGGGATCCATAATTTTGGGCATGAAAATCCGGGCAGAAACGCCGGAATCTGGTTGAATGACGACATCTTTAGAATGGACGGTTAGTCCAAAATCATCTGAGGGTGCAAAAAATGGAGAAGACACTAATTTATCAATACTCCCATCAGTGAAGATTTTGAAAAATGGGGAGAAATCAATGGCTATTTCTTTAGAATCTTGCGCCAAATTTGGAATGGAAAGTTGCAGAAATTTGGAATGGAAATTTGCAGAAATACTTATGTGGCCTGCGCCAAATCAGCTTGAAACCTCCATTTATCTCTCCTCAAACCCACCTCCTTCTTCAAAATCATCTTGTTCTCTCTCTTCTTTCACTGGCTAATGACGACTTGGAGTTTAAGTTTGAGCTCAATAACACTATTTTGGGAGGAGGGGTTCAAAATCACTTTCTTGATCGAACAAAGACTCAAGCTTTCCTTAGAAGTGTAGTACTTTTGATTCAACTCAAAAGGGTTGTGGCTTACGGTGGTGGTTTTAGGCTGTTTCCGGCGAGTTCTCAGGCTGCGAGGAAGGTTTAGGATTTTTGGGCTCGGCCTTGGCGGTGGCGGGGGGGTTGGGTGCGATTTGCTCCATCCACCAAAAAGAGAAGAACAGATCTTTTTTTTTTTTGTTTTAATCAAAATTACGGGCCCCGCCAAAACCATGTGGCGGAAGATCTGGTTCCAAATTAGAACCAGATCTATTTTTATAGAAAAACTCATAGACTTATCGTCAATGCATATATATATATATATATATATATATCAAGGATTTTATTTTACGTACATGCATATATTTTATTATACATATGTGTATATGTATTAAACATCTAAGCTACAAACACACTACACTTGTAATTTAGATGTATGTCATGCGTTATACACATACATAATAATATACATGGGTAAAATAAAATTGTCAATATACATATACAGGTCTTACCGTTTTGGTAAGTGAATTTGAGGGGCGATACGATTCCAGCTTTAGGAAAGATAGAGAAGATTCCTATATGGAAACTTCCTTTTTTCCCCTCTTATATTAAAAAAAAGTTATATCGAAACAATTTTTAATGTGGCAAAAAGGATAATATGTATATATCGTCGAAAGTAGATTTTCTTCCCACGGCTTTGATTATGATAATATTAACGGGTTTTTTTTTTCCCTGGAATATTAACGGGTTTAGGTATTACACATTTTACTAACAATTATAATTACAATGACATAAATAATCAAACAATGTAAAACAATGTTCAAAACTCTTAATGCTTTTATTTGTATACAGTTTTTTTCTTTAATTCGTGTAGCACTTTCCAAAAATTGCACGCATTAAGAGTGTTTTTTTTTTCATGTCATTGACTAGTACTAGTGTGCGTTTATATATATATATATATATATATATTTATTTATTTATTTATTTATTTATCTACATTTATGAAATACCAACTCAAATTGGCCGGTCATCAAATATATTTTTCATTTATGAATGCCTTTTTCTGTATAGAATCCTTAAGGAATCTTGTTATACAAACTCTCATATTATTATATTGAATATATATATATATATATATATATGGCGGTAATATTTAAACACCTCCTGGAGGTTTTATTACAAAACATCCTACCCTATATGGTCTGCATTGATGTAAGCCACATGACTTTGAAATACACATAGTGTGTATCAATGCATGCCACATGGGATAAGAGGTTTTGTAATAAAATTTTCGAGAGGTGCTTGAACATTTTCAATATATATATATATGGTTGTCAATCATTCAAAATCCTCTATCATTCTAGGCAATATGTGTCACGCCCCCTCAATTCTACCACTTATTATTGTAATTTATATTAGAAAGCGGAAGCTTTTTCATTGTTTTGTGCAAATTGAGAGGACGGGACTTCCAGAAACAAATTTTGTACAACTTTATTTAGCCTTATAAAAAGTTAAATAACACAACACATTATGTTGATAAGTATTTAAATTATTATCAAACCAAACTACAGAAAGGTCAAGCTTTTACATCGGTATATTTATTTATACAAAAGTTGCTATACTCGTATATTGGTTTGGATATATTCTTATAACCAAAATATAGCTTCCCTTCTACATGCAAAATCTCCTTCCATCCGCGGGCATGCTTTGGTTCTTGGCTTGCTTGACCATTTCCTTACCTCCGATTATCTACAAAATAGTGGAAAATAAAGATATGAGTACAACGTACTCAGTGAGTAACAAAATACTTCAATGTACCCTTCTGCTTAAGAAAACTGGACTTTCAAGAAAGTAGTCGGATGCACAAACCTTTAATTATATGGAAAGGCCCTATCACTAGTTAAACTACTACCCGTGGTGTGCGCACGATTGGCCAAGACCACACAGCAAGGCCACAGAATTTCAGATTGGCCAAGACCACACAGCAAGGCCACAAATTATAGCCAGAATGACCAAGATCACATAGCAAGGTCATGTTTCACAGAGTAATTCAGAACGGGTAGAGCATTAATTAGCAATACAAATGCAGTAAACCAATCGTTCTTTTCATGATAATGCATCAAGAATTCAAGCATATCTTTATGAAAATATAATGAACAAAAGAAAGGGAATCAAAGTACCGTTACTCACTTATGAAAAACTTGAATGAAAAGGGAATTAAAGCATTCGTCACTCACCTCAATAATTCTAAATGGAGAAGTACCTTCAAAATCTTAGTATTTCTCGATCAAAGCGGTTATTTAAGTGGAGATTCTTTATATATATGAGAGGACTTTATTTCATATGAAAATGAGGGTTTTAGGGGTTTTTGCTTAGGGTTTTATGGCCTAGTCTAATTTTGGACGAATTTTCCTTAATTATTTTGGATGTAAAGAAATACTTGGAGAAGACTTGAGTGAATTTCCCTTGTAATTGGCCTTTTTATACTTGTTTAAATTTAAATGTTTTTAATTGTCAATTGAAATCCACTATTTGCAAAACTAACAAGTGTCTTGACACTTGGCACCACCATTAATTGCAAAACTAACACATGCCTTAAAACTTGGCACAAGTGGCAATTTCCTTATTTACAAACATGACAAGTGTCTCAACACTTGTCCAAAACTAGCATTTTTAATTGTAAAAATATCATGGGTCTTAAAAACTTAACAAAATTGATAAGTTTATTATCTACAAGTATTACCAAACTTTGGCCCAACTAGCATTTTTAATTAGACAAACATTGTTAAAATTTTCGGGATGTTACAACATGTCTATTAAGGGAAATGACATGATGGAGTATTGTCGGCACTGGAATGGATTTGTAGATCGACGGAAGATCTACGAGGAAGAAGTGACTACGGAATGTAGTGGGACTAATTCTATCAATAATGACTTCTCACCAGATGTATAGTGAGATAATCTCGCCATACATGTAGAAGAACAAATCTTTTTACACAGTTGCAAAAAGAAGAGCACACGATTGCAGATTATAATGCATCAGGTGGAAGAACAAATCTTTTTACATTCAATGAACATGAATCTAGCAATTATTTGACAAAATTATGTATAATGAGCAATCATATATAATTATAAAAGTATGACGTCCATGACGTCTAACACTACCCTGTGTGAAATGAATCAAATTTTAAGAAGTCCACGAATCATATCATATCAATTGGCTTCTCAATAGGGGTCGAAGTGAAAATCCAGCGCCAATCTGACTCGAAGGCGATTAGAAGAGGAAAATTGGGGTTATCATAAACTTCATCACAATCTAATACTACCAATCTCCAGACCATTTTCCTCATACCTAAAACTGACAAAGACGTCAACAATGAAGAGAATACACTACAAGAAAATGTGTCGTTACCGTTGGTAAAAACCAACGGTAATATTAGAAAAACCATCAGAAACGAGCTTTATCAAGGACGGGAGACCGTCGGAAACACCTTCGGTGGTAGCCTTGTCGGTGATCACCGACAGCATCAGATATGTTGTCGGTATTCCCCGACAGCCAAGACCATCGGTAATCACCAACGGTGTCACCAGGCCTTCGGTACTTGCCGACAGTAATACATCGTCGGTAATCCCCGATGGCCGCCGCCGTCGGTACTCCCCAACGGCATCCACCGTCGGTCACTACCCGTTTACTGACCTGTAGCCGGGGCTTTTTGGCCCCCACGGGCACATGTCGTTCGCCAAGCAGTCACAGCGGATGCGCTGTGCCGGCCGCCTTGAAGCAGATCGGAAGAGCGTCGTCAATTCCCATCGAGCGGTAAGTAGAATCATTTACAAACGACTTAAATACGCGATAGGGTATTGTAAGCGGCAGAGTGGCCTTGCTGCCACAATCCACTGAGATTCAGTCCTTTGTCGCTTTGATTCGTCCCTCCCCCTCAAACCGATGCAAATTTTCTCTTTACAAAGACGTTAGCTGGGGTTTGAACGCAGTTCACGGGCCACTAGGTAGCTTCTCGTTGAACGAGGCGTGGCAAAATGTTCGAGTCAAGGAAAAGTGCAGGCAAAGGCAAAGTACATGCAGAGACACAGTGATGAAAAGGAACGACCAAGGCATTACAAGGCACGTCGATGTACTTGCCCAAGGCATAGCAAGGCACGGCCATGTTCCTTCAAAGGTATTTCTATGCATGGCCATGTGCTTACCAAGGCACGGCCATGTGCTTGCCAAGGCACGGTCAAGCACGGCTAAGGCATAGCAAGGCACGACAATGGCACAGCCAAGGCATGGCCATGTGCATGCCAAGGCATTGCCATGACAAGGCATAGCAAGGCACGGCCAATTGCATGCCAAAACAATGCCAAGCACAGCCAACTGCGTGCCAAGGCATTGTCAAGCACGGCCACAGCGCGACCTTGTGCTTGCCAAGGCATGGCCATGTGCATGCCATGGCATGGCCAAAGTATAGCTAAGGCATAGCAATGCATGACCAATTGCGTGCTAAAGCATTGCCAAGCACGGCCATGAACTTGCCAAGGCACGGCCTTGCCAAGTACAACCAAGGTATAGCAAGGCACGACCAATTGCGTGCCAATGCATTGACAAGCATAGCCAATTGCATACCAAGGCATTGTCAAGCACGACCATGGCATGACCAAGGCACGGCCATGTGCTTGCCAAGGAACCAAGGCATAGCAAGGCACGACCATGTGCTTGCCAGGGGGCCATGTGCATGCCAAAGCACAGCCATATGCGCGCCAAGGCATTGCCAATCACGACCAAAGTGTTCAAGTCAAGGAAAAGTGTATGCAAAGGCACATTGATGCAAATGAACGGCCAGGCATGGCAAAAGTATACCAAGGCATCGCAAGGCCCGGCCAAGGCATAGGCCTAGCCAAGGCATATGCACGCCCATTGCGCGGTGGGCCTTGAATTGTTGTTTGACTCCACACTTCAGTATCAAATTTCTGAAAATATGTGTCTCTACTCGCTACGTACTATATGCCTTCCAACCCATATGACTTCAATTCAAATAGCCAGTCCTAAATTGCTTCTTTAGAAGTAATAACTTAAGTAGGACATATAACTTCTCCTTCAAAGACTGTTATATCATATGCAATTAGGGCTATAAGGGTGAGCATGGCTCCTAAATATGTTTCCCTACATAACAATAATCCTCTAGTCATTGGTTTGTGGGCATCTTCATTGCCAGCGCTACTCTTCCAAATAGCTAATGAAACATCTGAAGTTTCTTGCAAGAATGTTGTGATAAATATTGGATTCAATTTCTCCAAAGAAATATCATGTGAGTCCCCCATTAATGAAGCCCAAAATTGCCAGAATTCTAGAGAAAAATGGCCTGAATCAGAGAAAATAAAAGCACTGCTAGGATTCTTGAGAAGAAAAGAACTAAATGTTCTGAGAGAAATTTGAAAGATGAGGATCATCTTGGCATCTTATTATTCTCTTAATACGTGCCCGTGCGATTTCATATACAGTTTGCTCTTCATAGGACAATGCCACAAAATATTTATCCACGTTTTTTGGTGAAAGACAATTCTCGACTTCACTTTTTGTTCTTTTGAAACGCATGTGCTCCATAAGAATATGAGAAACAAAGTACTACCATGAGAATCTGAAAATGTAATTGAAATAAATGAAGTAATAATGAGAAATAATAAAAAGAAATGGATGTACATTACTTGTGGCCCCTTCTTTTCTTGAGAAATTTGGCTCACCATCCAACTTCTACAGCAATCTTCAGTGCGAAATGGATCAAATTTTAAGAAGCCTACCTATCTTATCATATCAATTGGCTTTTCAGTGGGTGTCAAAGTGAAAATCGAGTGCCTATCCAACTCGAAGACGGTCAGAGGAAAATTGTGGTCATCATAAACTTCATCACAATCTAATACTACCCTTTTCCATACCATTTTCCTCATACCTGAAGATGATAGAGACGTCAACAATGAAGATAATATCACATCAAAATTCTGAAAATATGTGTCTCCACCCGCTATGTACTCCATACTTTCCAACCCATATGACTTTATTTCAAGTAGCCAGTCGTCAATTGCTTCTTTAGAAGTAATAACTAAAGTGGGACAGAGAACTTCTCCTTCAAGAACTGCTTTATCATATGCAATTAGTGTTATAAGGGTGAGCATGGCTGCTGAATATGTTTCCCCAAATAATAATAATACTTGTGTCATTTGTTTGCAGGCATGTTTATTGCCATTGTTACTCTCCCAAATGGATAATGAAACATCTGAAGTTTCTTACAAGAACATTCTCATAAATGTTGGATTCAATATCTCCAAAGAAATATCCTATAAGTCCCCCATGAATGAAGCCCAAAATTGCCAGAATTCTGGAGAAAAATGGGCCTCAATTAGAGAAAATGAGAAGACTGCTTGAATTCTTGAGAAGGAAAGAACTAAATGCTCTGAAAGAAATATGAAAGATGGGTCTAGTTTTATGATTGAGCGCTGAATGTATAGAGATATAAAACCCACCGTCGCTGACTATATATGTAACCAATTTCTCTCGCCTCGCTAAACTAGCCGTTGTTGGCGCTAGGATTAGTGAAATGATGTTATTATCCTATTTAATCAATCAATAACAGAACATAAAAGTAACAACATCCCTCTAAAACTAATTAGTTCAATTTGATATAATGTATGTCCAAAGGACACCTCCCGAAGTTCTATAATTTCCTTAATTAATGCTTCAACTTCTCTCCAAGGATTTTCCTGGTATCTGATTATTCTCTTAACATGTGTCTGTGCGATTTCATATGCAGTTTGCTGTTCATAGGACAATGCCACAAAATATTTCTCCACGCTTTTTGGTGAAAGATAAATCTCAGAATTCATTTTTTGTTCTTTTGAAACATATGTGTTCTATAAGAATCTGAAAAAGTAATTGAAATAAGGGTTAATTACACATAGCATCCTCAACCTTTTAAGTTTATTGAGATTACGTCGACAACCTTTAATTTTAGTTCTGGAGGCTCCTAACCTTTCAAAAGTGTTATACTTGAGGTCTTTCTAACGATTTTCATCTATTTCCACCGTTAAAGTCAGGGGTATTATCGTAAAATACTAAAAATTGAATATTTTAATTTTTTTAAAAAAAGATTGGGGAGAATCCTCAAGTGCTGCCGAAAATGGCAGCAAATTGCTGCCATTTCTGGCAGCGGAGGGGGGACACTCTATCATCCGAGGGAGTGAGGAGGGAAAGGACGCACTCTAAACTTTACTTGTCTTATTTGCAGGACACCCGTCGGCCTAAATTAGTACCTAGGTGCTTTTGTTGTTAAGCCTTCTTTATATACTATGAAGCACGGAAACTCCAAAAAGGCTAGTGTTTGTTTCGGAAACTCTTAAAACATTTCCTAATTTTTAATAAAATTTGGAAACTCTATGAAAACTTTATAGACATTTTATGAAAACTTTTAGAAAACTTTATGAAAAAAAGTTCAAATTTTTATTTTTAAAAAAAGAAAAAAATAATTATAATCATATTTAAAAAATTATAGATGGTAATTTCATTAAGGTTTTAGTATAAAATAAACATTTTAAACTAACTTAAACTAAATTAAGTTTGACACTTTTGAGGATGTTGGTACACTTAATATTGCAAGTTTTTCTTTAGTTGAGCTAGAGATGGAGACAATGTTATTCAATGATGTCAACAACAGTGTCATAGATATTGATGGTGATTATGTTCAAGAAATTTAATTACTGAACTTTTTTTAAAGTTTCTTAGTTTGTGCATTACTTTATTTCAATAATTATTTTGTGATGACGATGAATTTTGAGTTTTTATTACATTGAATTGATTTTGATATTTTAGTTATATAATTCATATTAATTAGTGTTTTGAGGTTGCATATCATTTTTTTGCTTGAATTTTGAAGTTGAATATTGAAATTATACAAAAAATTAACAATTACTACATAACGTTTACGCATCGTTTCGTGTCCTATATTTTTCAAAATCATGTTTCCCCGTGCCAATTTCGTATCCCGTTTCGGTGCAACCTAGTTTATATATTTATAAAAATTCTCTCTCTCTCTCTCTCTCTCTCTCTCTCTCTCTCTCTGTTAATTAACTAATTGCTGGATATATGTTGATAGAAGGCACAAAGATTTGTTCCTGCACCTGAAGCATCACAAGTCTGCAAGTGTTTCCGCTTTGAACTCAATTCACAAATCCAAACCAAGTAGTTTGTGATAAGATTCCTAAACAAACATGTTATTATT
>CAVNYN010287465.1:0-47965 GCA_963692815.1 Nyctanthes arbor-tristis
TCTCTTAAGGAACCGACGCCTTTTTAGGTGTCGGTTCCTTAAGAGAACCGACGCCTTTTAATTTACAACCGACGCCTATAATTTGAACACACTTTACACGTCGGTTCTTAAGAGGAACCGACGTGTATTTTTTGAAGTTTTATTTAAAAATTGCCACGACGTCTTGTATAGGCGTCGTTTATTACAAGAACTGACGTGTAACGTGGATTTTTATTTCAAATTCTGTTGTAGTGATCCACGTTTTTTTAATGGCATTATCCAACTGTGGTAGTGGCCCTTGAAGCAACCCTACAAATCAATAAATAATCCAAAACAATATCTGTTAATTTGTTTCATGGATGGCATTACCGATGCCGCGTACAATCCACCTTTTTTTTAATGGCACTATCCAACTCTGGATCTGAAAATTGGAATTGCCGGCCAGGGATGGATCTGAAATTTTCTTTTTTTTTCTTTTTTCTTTTTTTTTTAAAAAACTAATCACCTCGTATTCTATGTTGGAAAATTGCATTAAAATATGAATAGCTAAATGAGAAATTGTGTCATTATAATAAGAAGCTTTGTTAACTGCAGGAACAACTAATTAATTACTTAATGATTGAACACTCACATTTCACAAAAGGAGACTTGAGTTCGAACCATACCAACGCCCTCCCCTATCTCCTCCTTTATCAAAATAATAATAAATAATAGTAACAATAATAAATCAATTAAGTAGGACTGCTGTTTTAAATTTGTTACAACAAATTACTCCCTCCGTCCTACGATATCGATTATCTTCACCTATTCTTTTTTCAACCCTGCTCAAATTGTATTCTTCTTTTCTTGTTAGAGGTGTAATAAATAATGGTATAGCTGGAAGATTGTGGGTTAAGTTTACTATTTCAATAACGGTATAGCTGCTTTTCGAAATACATTAAACATTGTCTCGTAGTTTGTGTTAAAAAATGAACGGGAATATCTTGCAGGACATAGGGACTAATTATGAGACGTTAACACGCCTATTTCCAAAATGTCCCATCCTTCCGTTCTATTTTATCTCACTGAAAAGGTGAAAAGCGCCAATATGCCAACGTATTGTAGGTGGATGTGGAAATTCTGCCACTCAACTTTAGTTCTAGGTGATTTGAAGAAAAATTTTTGCAAAATAATAATGATAATAGAATAAATTTTCAATTTCAATTATAATAATAATAATAATAAATTAATTAATTAAAAATGTTGAAAGTAAATATTAACAGAGAAATTTTTATTTTAAAAAAATAAATTTTTAGCTTTTAATTTTGGGTTAATTTCATATTTCACCCCAACCTTTGCATTCAGTATCGATTAGGTTTTCAAACTTTTTTCAGCCAACGGGGTCCCTAACTTTTCACTAACTCGCATAAATGTCATTTTTCACGGTTTCCGTAAATGTTTTTCATTAACTCCCCGGTCAAATTAGCTTTATATCCCCAACTCGTTAAATTAAAAGGAAAAAGATAAAAAATATAACAAAATAATATTAAAAAAATACAACCAACCATCATGTTGCCAGAAATTGTAGCACTCCGGCGGTCCGCCGGAGTGGTGCCATTTCCTACTGTCAAAAAAGGTACTATGGGGACTCTCCCTTCGTCCGCCTAATGGCAGCAGTTTACTGTTGTTTCTGGTAGAATGAATGCTGGTGTGGGGGCTGGGAAGGGGTAGGGTTTTTACTTTTTTTTAATATTATTTTGTAATATTTTTAATTTTTTAATTTTAATTTAGTGAGCTATGGATTTAAAGGTAATTTGACTCGGGTGTTAACGGAACTGTAAAAAAGGACTATTCGTGTGAATTAATGAAAGATTGAGGACCCAGCAGGTTGAAAAACAAAGATGGGGACCCAAGCAATACTAAATACAAATGTTGGGAATGAAATGTGAAATTAACCCTTTATTTTTTTATTGTTCTTTTATTGTTTAGATTGATGGTTCATATGTCATCCGTTAGTAGTGGCACTCTAATGCCAAATATCCTGGCAAAATAACAAACCCCATATATACATGCCATTCAAAAAAAAATCCATGATGGTATTTTTTTTTCTTTTCCATTTAATTTATTTCAGTTTAAATATATAAAGACACAACATTATTTGCAACACTTTTTTGTCCATCATGTACAAATGAAGAAGCCTCCAATAAACATAGAGCAAAGAAACATCTCATATTGGAGAATTTTTCACAACATATAAATGTACAGGAGCATAAGGATGAAGTTAGATGTGTCTTCAACTTATTTTCACATCATGTTATTATTATTACTATTATTATTATAATTATAAAGTGCAGTGGTCCATAATGTATATATGTAGGTCTGAAAAAAAAAATCATGTATAATTGTAGAAAAATCGTTC
This sequence comes from Nyctanthes arbor-tristis, assembly GCA_963692815.1. NCBI lineage: Eukaryota > Viridiplantae > Streptophyta > Magnoliopsida > Lamiales > Oleaceae > Nyctanthes > Nyctanthes arbor-tristis. The sequence continues at coordinate 2,378 of CAVNYN010287465.1, forward strand.
AAAACCTGACGTAATTTATTTGTATAAATACAAACGAGATACGCATGAAGTTGGATGTATTTCCAATTTATTTTCAAGGTTGAAGAGATCTTTTGTTATTTTGAAATCACCTTGCAACGCACTCTCACTCAGCTTACCCTTAAAATTCATAATTGTGTCATAGTTTCATTATTACCTTAAATTAGGCTATATTTTTGCTAGAAAGTCCAAGGTAGTTTGGCACAATCGATAGAATTAATGACAAAAGACTAATCTAAACTTTATTTTGGTTAATGTAATTAAAAATTTGATTTTGCATTTTTTTTAATCTGTTAAAGAGGAAACATAAAATATGCAATTCGATAAATTTTATTTTTTAATAGAAGGCTGATTTTAAAAATTACCATCGCATTGACATCCTGCACTCATGCATTGGTTATAAAAGTCATATTTACTTTGAGTTAGGCGTGTGAACTAGGTTCCATGCACGGAAATGGAAACGGGACACAATGTGAAATGGGAAAAAGCAATTTTAAGAAAATATAATACACAAAACGTTACAGAGACGTCATATTAATATTATTATTAATTTAATTTTATAATTTTGGAAAGTAAAATAGAACTTTGTTATTTAGTGTGTCGCTATCACTTTTTCTTATTTTACGGCCATTGTTATCGTTGTATTCCTGGCTGTACTTTGAAAATTTATTTAGAAAACAAATTTAGATTTATTTAATTCTACCACTTCCAAAATGTGTCCAAATTCAATATAACCCGACTATATATCTTAACCCAAAATTATTATCTTACGAAAAACAAACTATTTATGAACATCTAACCCAACCAAAATAACCAAAAGGTTGATATCTCGATTTCACGATAAAAAATCTAAAAATATTAGTGTAGAGATCAATGGCATATGCTGGAATAGTCCATGAAAAATAAATGTCGAGGCAAAACCCTAAGATCTCATCAAACAGTCCAAAATAATATATTTCAACTATTATTCATGATAATGATAAAAGCCAAATTACCATCGACAATGTATAGGCAAACTATTCAAGTGCAATGGATATGCATTAAAGCATACATTAGCGCTGTTCAGTCTAACTAACCGCATAAGCAATAAAATATAGTTTTTGGTGATTTTTAAGTGCATATCTAATTTTCTCTGACTATTACATACATTTCAACTTTAATTCAAGAGTGTACCACAGCCATACTAATTAACTTATAACCCATATATAAAATAAAAATAAATAGAGATGATTTGTGAGACGGGTTGTTAAGATTGCTGTTAACTTTGACAATATTAACAAGTTGTTAAAAAGATTTTTTAGCAATTTCAGTAACATCACTAATATAGATGCTTTTAGGCTTCACGTATATATTAATTACAGTGTAGAGGTTGATGCCATACAATGTAGTGGTCCATGACATATAAATGTAGCAACATGAATGCCACGTGCAAAACCCTAGAAATCAAAAAATCCAACAGAATATTTGTAAGCTTATGTTGCACGCTTTCCTTCCAGTACGATAGCATCAATTTGAAATAGAAAACTTGACAAAGGACCATCATACCTCCCTTCTAAGCTGTCTATATATACCTCTTGCGTGAATACGTTTAAAACCACATAAAGGACTTGTATATTCAGTTCCTACATTCAACATATTCATCTAATTAAGCAAATGGTAAGAAACTATATATATCTTTACTATATTTTCATTACATGCATACTAATGGTAGTACCTTTCGTATTTTGATGATCGCTAATGGTTTGTGCTAGGCATCCCGTGGAGTTATTTCACTTGGACCCTGGGGAGGTTCAGGTGGCGACCGCTGGAGTTACAAGGCGAGTAGTGGGATAACAGAGATAGTCCTCCGTGTAGGAGGAAATATCAAGTCTATTTCCTTCAAAGATGCCAAAGGCTTAATTTCCGGGACATTCGGTAGCACAGGCAACGACCCTAATGACAGGGGTGAAGAGGAAAAGGTGACTTATCATGTTAATATCTTTACATTTACTTCGATATTTTTCTAACTACCTTGCATTTTTTCGTTGTTGTGTCATGTAGATTGAAATCCAATGGCCTTCAGAGTATTTGGCAACCATAAGCGGAACTTATGGAGTCTACAAAGGCTTAACAGTGATCATTTCCCTGTCGTTCCTTACGAATCTCACTATATATGGACCTTTTGGAACGAATTTTTTTGGTGATACTAGTTTCTCTATCCCGATTGCAGATAGCACCGTGGTTGGGTTCGATGGTAGAAGTGGTTACTACCTAGATGCACTTGGTATTTTTGTGATACCAGTAAGTTCATTCATATATTTTATTAGTAACTACAGCTAGCAACAACAAATTAAGCTAATTAAGCATATATAACTAATGGTTTTCATACAGGCAAATTCACAAGGAAGTATTTCAGTTGGACTATGGGATGGTCAAGGTGGACATGAATTTAGTTTTAAAGTGGAAAGTTGGATTAAAGAGATAATTGTTCAGGAACATGTGGGTGGAACCAATATCAAGGCCCTAACTTTTATAGACGGAAAAGGTCAACAGCATGGAAAATTTGGTGGCGACGATCCTAATCAGAATGGTCGAATAACAAGAGTGAGTATATATATGGCATTCATTTATATGGCTTAATGCAAAGGATATATAGCAAATCAAATGAAAGCACTTCTTTTTATCTGATTCCTTATTTATCTAAGCTAATATATCTATACAATAATAATATATTCTGTGTTCCAACTTATGTCGTGCAGATTGAGATTGATGGAAATTCAGAGTATCTGACATCCATAGCTGGGATATATGGAGATTATCTTGGACTATGAGGTGATCACATCTCTGTCATTCATAGCTAATCTTACCACATATAGACCTTATGGCACTCCTGCCCACGGCACTTCTTTGCCCATACCAATTCAAGGTTTTGTGATTGGATTCCATGGAAGAGGTGGTTACTACGTTGACACTATTGGCATATTTGTTAAACCAGAGAAGACAGCTTAAAATATCCATCCATAGATAATTACGTCAATGCTTTCTTTGTTCATGATGTCGTATGCTCTCTTTTGTTTGCTATAATAATGTATGGATATGAATGTGTTTCTTTGTGTCACTTACGAGGGCTTTCATATGCATACCTCTCTGATTTGCTAAGTTTGTTGATGTTTCATCCGTTGTATCATGTATCAATATTGTCTCTTTGAATAAGGAAAACCCTCAGTGGTTGAAATCCCTTCAGCAAAAATTTGATTTTCTTTTGAAGTTACATAATCTGATTTCACGTATTATAGATTTGAAGAGCCGACGTGATTACTTGATCTTGTGGGTCACCAAAGTGGAGAGAATCATTCTTGTGGACTGTGTAGGTTTGGTTTCTATATTAAAAGGTTAACCTTTTAAAAGGAATCTCCAACGTGTTTCATATATTGGTTATTTAATTTGTAGTATTTTAATGTGAGATTTATCACTTACTATGCCTTGTCAATATTGTGACTCATACAGAAGAATATTGAAATTTCTATACTCATTTAAGTTTTAACCAGATCGAATTACTCATTTGAATTTAACCGGCTCTGATGCCATATTAATGTTTAGGGTGTCTTAAAATTGGTTAACTTTTTAAGATGAGTGACACAAGTGCTTTATATTGGTTATTTAATTAATATGAGATTTATTCCATAATAGTCTCCCTATGACAAGGTTTTCATCTTTCACTTGAAATAATCCAAAAATGACTAAAAGAATTAAGAATTGGATATAATACATGATTATGTATGACGGCTCTGCTTCGCTGCTTATGTGGTTTTTGAAATTAAAGTGTCTGACATGGAAGTAGCGACATTATTTATCAACATGGTATTTAGGAAAGTATAAAGGGAGCGACAATGTCATGGTTCAGGTTTTTGCTAGTTTGAGCTAGTCAAAGTATAGGTTAAGCCAACGCAAGAAAGTGACGAGACTGAGCGTCACATAAGTAAGACAAGAGATGAGTTTTTTCAGAACAGAAATGAGTTTTTTTAAAACAGACTTCAAAATATTGATAGGCTTCAAACTGTATACATACGTTTAATAAGTCAATTTAGCTTGTTTATACAGTCACCAATTGCAACGTTAAGAAAACGTGGCAGTGTCAACGATTTCAATTTGATTTTAAAGATGTGCACAATTTATCTGTAGTTTCAAGGCAAATCAACACGAATTAGATTCACTTAATTATATATAGAATTGGTATTTGTGCTGTAGTCTATATATTAATTAGATTTTTTTCACCCCGGGTGTTGCATGGGTAGAGTTATAGTGTACATTCGTATCAAAATTGACATGTGAGTGTGGACATCATGTCATAAATAAAGTACAATATACCAGTTGTATTGTATAAAATTACGAATTGATATGCGAATTACAAATTACCATGTGATATTTGTAGTAAAATACATGAGTTTATAATTTTAGTCTCCTCCAAACACGTCACATAAGTTCACATCTCCAACTTATATAAAGTTGTAATAATTAGCCGTCAAATAATCAGATCATAATCAACTATTACAACTATAAGTCTAGCCTCTCACTCGTACGTTGTACGGAAAAACTAATTCTAAAAAAATCAATAATAATGAATAATAAAATATTGAACAGATACGTGTGATCGGATCTGCATACTTATCCGTTTACGTACTCGATTAATACTTTACTATATTTTACATTTAAATCATTTAACTTATTTAATATTATTAGTTAACAGTCTAATAATACGTACTAGGCATATACAAACCCGTATTTTCGCTCGATACTCGTTCTCATAAAACTTTTCATATTCATAAAAAAGTACCCTTCTAGCATACCCTTTTTATGTGTAAAATTCAAAATTGATAGTTATAATTAAAGTATGAAATATGGATCGATTTGTAAAGAAATGTAAGTTAGATTTTTTAATATGAAAAGGTACCATATATGTAGGGCATCTTAGAAAGGAAAATGAGACCAAATAATCAGGATGGGGGTAGAAATTTTTTTTGTGTAGTTCATTTTCTTCTTGTGGATTTCATATCCTTTGTTCACAAAGTTTTTGCTAAAATTAATTGTTATCTTCATCAAATTAAAATATCGATGTATTAATTCAAAATTAATTATCAGCTAGTATTCAACCGATATATTGCATGGAGAGGTAAATTCCCAATGTTTCATATTGAAAAAAAAATTCGTTACATAAATTGTAAAAAATATTGAATGGTTGCAATAATAATTAAATAAAATGAAATAGTTACACGAATTCAATCGAAATTTTACAGGCTTCACATCTGTAAAGAAAAAAAGACAAAAAATAAATTATTTGTATCCTTATCCTCTATTAAAAAAATATTAATAGTTATCTGTTTATATACTCGATTAATGCTTTACTAATTATACTTTTATATCATCTAATTATTACTTAACAATCTAATAATACATATAGTGTATGCATGTACCCGTATTCACTCGCTACCCCTTGACATAAAGTTTTTCATGCTCATAAAAAAGTACCCTCTTGACATACAATTTTAACCGGATAATACCTCGTTTCCTCACATACATTTTTAACCGGGTGACACTTCGTTTTATTTTGTACTAATACTCATAATACCACGTTGCTATTTTAGTCTAGCAAATAACAAATATAATCCTTAAAAAAAATAGCATGATATTATAACCACAGTCGTTGGATGCGCAATAATTATAATTATAAAAAAATCCAACATTGTGATGTGGATTTTAGAATGTGAGATATTTTAGGTAGAATTGAGCTCTAATCAAATAAAAGAATTTGAGGATTCACATAGAAAGGGATAAGGGAGGGAAATATGTTAGGTACATGCCCGTATTCACTCTGTGCACGTTTACGTAAAAACTTCACAATGTGCTAATCAATAGTAGAGGAAGATAATTAATATTCAAGTAAAAGGGAGAAAAATATTCACAATCATATTTATTCAGAAATCCAACCGGATTAGAGAATGCATCTTGTCAATTCTTATATTTTGTTCTTCTTCTCGATTGGGCTAATCAATATTAGAGGAACTTCATATTTATTTAGGAATCCAACTGGATTGGGGAATGCATCTGGTCAATTCTTATATTATGTTCTTCTTCTCAATTGGGCTAATCAATATTAGAGGAAGTTAATTGTAAAAAACAAAGAAGATTTTTATTTTCGATTCTTATAACTTTTTATTATAAAAATTAAAATTGATTGATTAGAGTTTTCTGATACACGTAGGAGGAAGAAGATATGAGGAGAAAAACAATTATAATTGTTAAGAATGAGATGATTATTTGTGTCATTTTAATTTTCACCATTTTGATATATTTGAAAAACTGGTGAGATTAATAAAAAAAAGTAGAGCCAATATAATTAGCTTTTAAGTATATATGTAGTTAATAATAATATTTTCTTTGAGTGAAAACACGTGATAATAGTAATATATAAATGAAAATTGTTAACAACTAAAAGAGTTGGTAAAATAATTTAAAAGAATCTTACTCTTAACAGATAGGCCACGAGTTCAATCATTTACTATTACATTTGTAACAATTTTTTTTTAACTAAAAGTGACATCCAGTGTGGTAATGCCATTATAAACAATTGTGTCGACATAGCTTTAGGTGGGAAGCATTTTCTCATAGTGCCAGACGAAATTGCAATTGTGACAGACACATTGTCATTTAATATATATATATATATATATATATAGATTAATCCACTTAAGTTTCCGTACCTTTTGTATCACGATTTTCCCACCTTTTTTATTTAGTAAATTTTGCGGTAATTGTTATTTTTCTTTTTAACAAAACGTTTCATGAAAGAACATAGAGAGAAGACTTGAACATCTGATAATTGAGTTTAACTACTACACCATTTTGTCAATTTGTTTTTTTTAATCTTTTTCACTAATAAATTAACAGACCAAATCTGAAAAGTAAATTCTGAAACAAATTCTAATCCATCATAAGTCGTTAATTCACCATGTCTACCATGTGTATTAGTGAGTTTAATGTTTTTTGAATTTTTTTAATGCATTTTATATTTTTCTTTTGAATTTTTTAGTTTTATTAGGATTTTTTAAAATGAGGTGGCTACGCAGTAGGTATTTTTTCCATTATTGTATATATGTACGAATGATTATATGTAAAAATGTATGTTGTCTTTTAAACGATCTTGAATTTTACGATTAGTAAGTCCATTGATCCTATTGATTCAATTAATGCATATTTGTGTTTTTATATTTTCTATATGGACGTAAATATTACATATTTACGTTTAACTATCTAATAATATACTTTAATAAGTTTTTCCCCAGACAACGCACGGATAGTTTAACTAGTGTTTATGTAACTCAAAATAGGTTCAATAAGCATTTAATGGTAGCAAAAACCTTGCGACTGATTTGGCACCCAAATTCAAGTGACATTGAGGCCAAAGAAATTAGTGGTAAGGCATAGTCCTTATCGGGGATCTCTAGCTGAGGTCACATCCTCCCCACCCCTCCTCCCCGTTCGTAGTTAATAATAATAATAATAATAATAATAATAATAATAATAATAATAATAATAATAATAATAATAAGCAGCATTGACGAAGACAATAAATTGGTTGAAATCATGATCACTTTAACAAAATTATTTACACATCAAAAAATCAATCTAAGGAATCAACTTTCATGGGACCTAGTACTTTTATGCGTATGCATGTTTGGTGAAGGCTATTACTGTAACGGCCCGCTATGTTACATTCAAAGTTCAACTTTTATAAGTCAAAGATCGAATAGTCAAGTCAAGGTGAATTATATTTGGGTCGAAGTTCATAATTGTTAAATGGCTTAATTGCATAAATTAATTGTTGAAAGAATAATGGGTAAATAAGATTATCAAGGACCAATTTATATCACATATTAAAGTTGAGGGACCATTTGTGCAAATCGTATGAGAGAGAGAGGGAGAGAGAGAGTTTGCGGGCACGCATGCGCGTGTCTGTCTTACATTTGGAAATCAGATGGAAGATAAACAGGACGCCGAGATGGGGGAGTTCGGGAAAGAGAAAACGGTGAGAAGGGGGCAAAAAGAAGAAGAAAAAGAAAAGGACGGGAAAATGAGGGAGAATCCCAGCCAAGATTTGAAGTGGTTTCATGTGTTGGTTCAAGCTATACATTTCATCCGAATTTTTAAGAGATAAAGTGAAGGATTTAATTGTTCTACATCTATAAGCTACGGTAATGTTCAACCACCTCTTGAAGGTATTATTACAAAACCTCATATTTCATGTGACATGTATTGATGTATGCCACATGGGTTAAAAATACATGTAGAGTGCATCAATGCATGTCATATGGAGTAGGAAGTTTTGTAATAAAACTTTCGGGAGGTACTTAAACATTTCCACTCTAAGTTAATTAAATGAGAGGAGTTGGGGTAAATTTTGCCCACAATTTTCCCACCTAAATTGCACTTAATTAGTAAGGACATTTTGGTCATTTTTACTATTATTGTGGTGAAGTATTTCGTAATTTGAATTAGTTCATTCTGTTGTGCCAAGACTTATGTGGTTTGATGGCATTAGAGTGAATTTCTCATACCTTCGACCAAGGTTCGAATCCCGTCCCCTACAATCCCCTTATAATATAAAAAAAAAAGAAAAAAAGAAAAAAAAAAGTTTATTCTGTTGTGTATGTGATATTGCTCTTAAAATTATTTGTATGCGTATTATTATAAATGTGATTATGATGAAAATTTTATTTTTCTTGATATTCTATTTGTTTAACATACGATTCAATTGCGATGCAATGAAAATTTAAGTACTACCTATTATAGTAATAACTACTTTTAAATTGATAAAAAAAATGGTTTTTACGATTGAAAAATTTGAAAAAAAAATGGATTCATTAATTTAGTTGTATTGCTTTCAAATCTTCAATTTATGGGTTTATTATGGTTTCACGAATAAAAGAAAAACTGATGGCATCATTTCTTGTAATTGGATTGAGATTCAAGACCTTTTACAGCTTTCACGAAATTTTTATGGTAAGAATTGCTTACATATTACTAGCTGGCGTAGATGGACATTAACTCCATGTAGGACGTGTTTTTTTAGTTGTTTTACGCTATCAAGCCAAAAAAAGTCAATTATGTTACATTTTATGTGTGAAATTTCTCTTAAACTTTACCCGTATAACGTATAGATGGAAATCTAATTATTTTAAATTTAAATACACACACACTCTCTCTCTCTCTCCCTCTCTCTCTCTCTCTCACATAGACATATATCTATATAAGGAAATTGGCCTTCGATACCATTGTACTACATTTTTCCCGCTAAAACTATCTAAATGAAGATCATTTAGACTCTTACTGATATGTTAGGTAAATTCTGTTGTAAATTATATGCATGATAGATGTATATCTTATTTTTTTAGATACTAGTTATATTAACTCGTGCGTTGCATGTTATGATAATACTAGATAATATAAGCTTTAATTAAAAAGGATTAAGCATGATTGTATAAAAAATATTTAAGCTATAATATTTGATTGTTTATGTGCGTGCAAAGAAAAACAATATATGTGCGACCTATAATACGATAGATTCCATTAATGAAGATAAAAAATAGTCTAAAAAAACTAAAGAAAACATTAAAGAAAATTTGAGAATATTGGAACTAATTTGGAAAACTATCCAACGGTGTGAGATAAAGATAGATACAGTTCACCAGTTCACAATAAAACTTTTTCTCAATAATGCTCCATTAAAATTTTGAACTTTTTGGAAGCTCAAGACCCATAAGTTAAGGCCAAATTATAGGAATACATCATCAATCCTTTTCACTAATGTGAGATTCTCTTTCTATGCTCCGAGTCACATTTTCAATGGCTCGTAAAAGAGGAATAAAATTTCATTTTTTTTAAACAGTAAAGATAAAAAAAATTATAAAATTGAATATTCTTTTTCCACATTATTTTAGGTAAAAATTAATTTATTTCAATTATTTAATAAAAACCAGTATAATGACCTTGAACTGTTAGCTTTTCTAGTTCGATGATCAGACTAGTTTTCTGAACATTTGTGAATAATGGAATCAATCTGGAGGGCAACTCACGAGTGTAAGATAATGATAGATACTGCTCACCGGTTTACAGTAAACATTTTTTCAATAATAATCCATTAAAATGTTAAACTTTTTAGAAGCTCAAGGCCAATAAGCTAAGGTCATATTATGCATAACTCTTCTCCAAATAACTTAATATAGGTATACATCATCAATTATTTTCACTAAATAACAAATGTAAGGTTCCTTTTCTATGCCCAAAATCACATCTTCAATAGCTTTTAAACTATAATATTTAATTATTTATGTGTTTAAAGAAAAATAATATAGGTGCTACCCGTAATACAATATCTTTTATTAATAAAGATAAAAAATGGTCAAAAAAAACTAAGGAAAACATTAAAGAAAATTTGCGAATACTGGAATCGATCTGAAAAACTATCCAACGGTGTGAGATAAAGACGAATACCGTTCATCGATTCACTATAAACTTTTTTCAATAGTGATCTATTAAAATTTTGAATTTTTTGAAAGCTCAAAGCTAAGAAAATGAGGCTCTATTATGCATAACCCTTCGGCAAGTAGTTTAATATAGGCATGCATCTTCAACTCTTTTCACTAAATAACCAATATAGGATTCCCTTTCTATGCCCAAAGTCACATTTTGAATGGCTCGTAAAAAATGATTAAAATTTCAAACTTTTTCTAAATGCAAAAGTATAAAATCGAATGTTCTTTCTCCCCATTATTTTAGGTAAAAATTAATTTATTTTAGTTATTTAATTAAAACTGATTCGATGACCTTGAACCATTAGCTTTTTTGGTTCGATGACTGGTCTGATTTTCTAAACATTTGCGAAAATTGAAATCAATCTGGAAAACAATCCCACAGTATGAGATATAGAAGAACACGATTTACTTGTTCACAATAAACATTTTTTTTTCAATAATGATTCATTAAAGTTTTGAACTTTTTAGAAAGTCAAGACTCATAGGTTAAGATCATATTATGCATAACCCTTATTTAAGTGGCTTAATATACACATACGTACTAAATTCTTTTCACTAAATAACTAATGTGGGATTTTTTCTATGCTCAAAGACACAGCTTCACTAGCCCTTAAACTATAATATTTGATCGTTTATTTGTATATAAAGGAAAACAACATAGGTGACTGTCCATAATATGGTATCTTTTATTAATGAAGATAAAAAATGGTTTGCAAAAAAAACTAAGGAAAATCTTGAAGAAAATTTTCGAATACTGAAACCAATTTAAAAAACAGTCAAACGATGTGAGACTAACACAGATAAAATTCTTTCACGATAATTTTTTTTAATAATGATCCATTAAAATTTTGAACTTCCGCTCAAGGCCCACAAGTTAAGGCTCTATTATACATAACCTTTGTAGCAACCAGGTCGCAAATGTCAACGGAGGTCAAAGGTCAACCAAGGTCAACGGTTGTAGAGTCCTGGAAACAGGCCCCTGAGAGCCGTGCCCAATTCAACGACCTAGCAACCAAACTGCCAAAAGACATGAAAATCCGTTTCAGCGACCATAGGAACAAATCTCACTTCTAAGCGTTGCCAGGGAATAGGACATCTAGCAGCTATGCCAACGAGCTCATAGCGTTCCTATCTAACTCCGTAACCTAGCAGACTTGCCATATAAACAGTATTTTGGGGGCCCACATAGGAAATCTTATCACTAATTATGACTGATTAGACTCCAACATTAAATGCGAAGCGGTGGTTATCCATCCTATGCATGGCTTAGGCAGCCATTAGTTTAAAGTGAAGGGTTAATCTCAGCTGATTTGACCCTTGCATTATTTTTGTGGGTCCAATATTAAATGCATGCAATCATTGTTCCCACACAAATGGCAAGTTTACACTATAAATAGAATAAATGAAGCTGAGAAAGGGTGGACCCAAAAAATCTCATTCTTCCATTTGTTGTAAATATTCTTTGCTTTTACACATTAACTACGCAATAACTACGCAAACCGATTTAAATATAAATTTCCCGTGAATACAAATCTTGTTTACTGAGTCGATGGCAGAATTTGATATCAACAAATTGGCACCGTTAGTGGGGAACTTTGCAAAAAACTGTGTAAGAAACTCCTATTGAAAGGAAATGAGTGGAAGAACCTCCGGAAGCCAGATAATGTTACCCGCCAACGTCCCAACAACAACCGGCAGGTACCTTTTGTGGCAACTCTTCTTGGCATGCAGAAAATGCGGAAAGGTCCTCAACAAGAGTGAATCCTCCAAGGGATCCTGTTAAAAGAAGGTTGAGCTTCACCTTAATACAAAACTCCAGTCACCTAGTTCCTCAAGGCAGGGCTACACTGGGTTCCTCCAGAAACGTGGCAAGAAGTAGTGTGTTCACGAGGCCAGCGCCCAGTCCGCAACGAGGACCTGGAGGACCCAGGTTGCCTGAGTCCCAACATGGGAGGACGTAGGTAGAGGAGGAAAAGTCCAACGCCAACTCACTACTACAGTCATGCATCGAGCTTGTCTCAAAGGACCTTTCGGAGCCAACAACCAGTCTCTCAGTAGATCCATGAGCTAGACTAGCTAAGGAAATGACTAAATGACCTGAGCGAAGTCAACAGAGGGCAAAAGGAGCTGACAACTTATGGAGGCCTTCCCCTTTTGACCTCATAATTTGAGAGGCCGTTATGCTGTCCAAAATGAAACTCCTCTAGATACGAACTTACTGCGGTGAGTCAGATCCAGTCGCTCATCTCCACCGATACGTATCTTAGATAGAGCTCCAGAACGCAACAGAGGCTATCATGTGTAAGGCCTTCGCTTTTACTCTGGAAGGAATGCACAGACCTGGTATGGCAACTTGGCCCTAAGATCCGTACACAGTTGAGAGTAGCTCTCTTTTGAATTCGCATCCCAATTCATGGGGTCAAAGGCTAGGACAACTCCTAAGGAGATGTTAGGGACTATCAAGCAGGGAAAGGCTGAACCACTCAAGGGCTATCTAGACCGCTTCAATAGACAGGTCATGACCAAGGTTGTTAAAATCGTATTTTTGGATCGAATTGGTAGAGGTTTTTGCGAATCGGATCGGGTGTCAACAGACAGGAAAAATGACAGACGTCGGGTGCCAACTATGAATTTTGTATAGTCTCCAATTTTTTGTAAACAACGAGGTCATTCACATGCCTGCGCGAGCCCCAAAAATTTCAGAGCCGCGCTTTTGTCAATTAACATTTGATATCTCAAAACAACAAACGTTTATTTTCCCTATGAGATACACACCTCAGTACGAACACAAGGCAAATCTGTAACAGTAGAGTAAAAGGCTTCGCAATCAAGAATAGAACAAGCTTCTAACGAGCAACCTAACACTCGAGCAAAAGACTCCGCAACCAAAGTTTGAACAAGCTTCTAACCAGTAACCTAACACTCAAGTAAAAGGTTCCGCGACCTAGTTAGAATGATTCACCTTACCTACTCAAAAATCATGACTGAAACAAGCTTTTAGTCTGCGACTCTACACCCAAACAAAAGGCTTCGTGACCAAAAGTTCAGACAAACTCTTTGCTATATGACTTGACATTTGGGGGCAAAACCAAAACAAACTGCCGGTCAGACAGGCTCGCACTTGGACATATCCTTAATTCTTTACGCCAATGTATACGCGACCCGAGACTGGAACAAGCTTCTTGTTGAGGCATCCTAAATACTTGGCCTAGAATTCATGTGGGATTTTGCACCAGTGGGCGAAAGCGAGGACGTGCTCTTCGCTAAACGGGAATGACCAGTGGTAAAATTATTTTAACAAAGCAAGCTAACAGTTGAAAAAATTCTTTACTTCATTTAAGAATACAGAAAACAGAAGAGCTGTGGGCTACAGAAAACAGAAAAGCTGTGGGCTACAAAAAACAGTTAATTATGGCTTTCAGAGGCTGGAACCATATTCTTTCTAGTCAAACCAGTAGCCTCGACTTCTGCGACAGGAGTAGCAGGCTCCACACTCTCTACTAAAGCAGTAGGGGCTTCTGATTTAGAGATGATCTCGACCTCATCTTCCTCGTCGGAGCTCACATAGCCGCAATCCTCTTTCGGCTTGGCAACTTACTCTTTGAGGAAGGCCAAGTCATACTCAGGGAGCTTTCTTGTGGCCTCCCCAAGGATCGCTTTAGCCGTCTCATAATAGAGGCTGACATTAGCAGTCTTATACTCCTCATATGCCTTGTACCTCTCAACCACCTAATTATAACAAACGAGTTTGTTGGCAACAGCCCTACCCCCAGCCTCTCTTAGGGCAAGCTCGTAGCTCAACCTCTCCATTGCCAACTGAGTCCCCAGGTCCTCATACTTCCTCTTCCAAGCTTCTAGCTCAATCAGCAGATTAGCTGATTCTCCCCTAGAAACATGACGTTCCTGCTCTTTCTCCTTAAGAACCAATTCTATCTCCTCATTGCCCTTGATGGCCTCCGTTGCCTGGACAGAGAGCTTTTCCTTTTCGCCAATAAAATGCTCCACGGGGACCATAGCGTGCTCATCTAAAATAGCTGACCGGGCTCGCGTCACCGCGCTAGCCTGCAAGAGCTTCCCTATTGACGAATTGGCAGCAAAGCCTTCCTACTTCTTAAACCAGCCCTGCGCCATGCACTTCATGGCATCTATGATAGCTTTGGGCATTCTAGGGATGCTAACGAAAAGAGGCTTTTTGGCTAAATTGAACTTGAGCAATGCCTTTGGCTTTTTGCCATGAAATTTCTCCAGTTTGGACAGGCAAACTAGATCCACTAGGAGAAAAAGGTTCTCACACAGCAGATTAAGTGGCCCCTTGCCAGGTTGCTTCTCGCTGGCCAAAAGAGGCGTGAGAGCTTACAGAGGAGAGTCAGCCAGAGGCTCTCAGATGTCCAATCCCCATTTATCAGGTCATCCAGAGACGACCATATCATCAACTATCATAGGCCGTTTTCTAGCAGCCTTCTCCTGTTTCTGCTTCTTCTTCTCCTCGTCTCCTTGGAGCCTCAGCAAGTTCTGCAGCAATCCTCATCCTTTAGCTTGGTCACAAGCAGCTCCCTTCTCCTCCCAGGCAGCTCTCTTCTTCTCAGCTTTATGAATGGACTGCCTTTGGCCATTGGAGAAATGTTTTTTCCCTGAAAAGGTGCCAAGTGTCAGTAGCTAAAATTTTCGAAAACAAGTTGTCAAGCAAGCAATGATAGGTCAGTCACGGGAGCAGTCGCTTACAGTTGTTGGGATCCCCAGAAATGTGCTCTGTCCTGGGAACTGACAGACCGGTGCTAACCAAAAATTCCTCTTCTATCAGTTCACAACTTCATGATAATGATTTGGAGTCTGGGCAACGATCTATACTTGCTCCTTAAATGGCAGAGTTATTGGTTGACCTCGTTCAACACCTAATAAGAAAGGAAAATGCAGTTAAACGTCAATTTATCAGGCAGCGGGAATAGTTTTATTGAAAACGTGCTTAATGGGTTCTATGTAGCTCGTGGGGACGTTTATGTTCTCCTCTTATGGACTCAGTGGGCTTCTCATTCACCCCGTACCTAGAATCAACTCTCTTTCCAATTGGGCTCGGATTCTGATGCCCTCCTCACCAGGTTTTTCCAAAGGCTCAAGGTCCCGGCTTTGGGTAATCCGGCTACATGAAACCATCCCTTCTTGGATGGTGAGGTCCATAGTACATCATACGAGTTGAAGTCCTCAGGGCTTGGATATCCCAAGCCTTTGCGCTGCTAGAGAGTGAAGACCCTAATAATGGTGCTCCAACTCATAGGAGTGATTTGGGAAGGGGCAATTCCCCAAAACTTTAACAGCCCGGTAAAAGGTCATGGCAGCAGAAATGAAAAAACTAGCCTCAAACATCCTCGTGTCACTGCAACACATCCTTAGGAGGCAATGAGCCAGCTTCCCTTCATAAAGGCTACGTGGTTTCGAACACGAAAACTTTGCTGTAATGCATTCAAGTAGCTCTCCTTCACCTTCAAAGGAATATGTTTGCAAATCCATGGCCGGTCTTTATTACGAATCATCGCCATTGGAGGCCTTTCGCTGGAACTAACTTCTTCCTCATCACCCTCTTCCTCACTTTGATCATCGGTCCATTTGAATTGGACCTTTGGCACTGGCTCCGGCATTGGTTCCCCTACTTCCTCATCTGTAGATCTTTCTACATCCAACACAACTCCTTCTTCTAGGCCTCTCTTTGAAAGAATGCTCTCTACCTTCCATTTCACAATGTCTCCACATATTCTAGAAGCTAACCAGGAATTCCGACTAAAAAATTCCCCAAAATAGAAAGAAGAATAGTTACCTTTACACTAAAGGTATCACGAAGCCTTTGAAAACGATGTTGAAGATTCGAACATGAAAAAGAAAGCCTAAAAAACTGGCATCAGAAGTCTCTTTGAAGGTGATTATAGAATAAATAAAAGCGAAGGGAAAAGAAAATAAGGAGAGAATGGTATAAATAAGCTAGGAAGAAGGTAAAAGGATGGTTGCCATATGTGACATCGGCAAACAAAGAGATATTGGTCGAAATAATGATCATTGCCTTTAAATCCCTAAAATACGTCATTCTATCTAATGACTGACATGTGGCAGAGTATGCCATACCAATTGTTTAGAAATTCAAAGTGCCCAACTTCAGCCAACAAATAAATCTCAGAAGAAACTTCCGATCTGCATAACTTCAAGACTGCTAACCCTAAGGTCTAGGAACAGCGGCCTTAAAAGAGCATTTTGTAGCCACCAAGTCGTAAATGTAAATGAAGGCCAAAGCTCAACCAAGGTCAATGGTCGTAGGTTCTTGGAAATGGGCCCCAAGAGCCTTGAGTAACTCAACGACCTAGCAACCAAACGGCTAAAAGACATAGAAATCCATTTCAGCGACCTTAGGAACAAATCTCCCTTCTAAGAGTTGCTGGGGTTCAGGATGTCTAGCTGCTATGCCAAGGAGCTCGTAGCTTCCCAATCTAACTCAGCGGCCTAGCAGACTTGCCACCTAAATAGCATCTTCAAAATCCATGTGGGAAATCTTATCACTTATGACTGACTGGACTCCAACGTTAAATGCAAAGCGGTGGTTACCCACCCCATGCATGGCTTAGGCATCCATTAGTCTAAAGTGAAGGGTTGATCTCAACTGATTTGACCCTTGTGTCATTTTTGTGGGTCCAGCATTAAATGTATGCAATCATTATTCCCATGCAAATGACAAGTTTACAATATAAATAGAGAAAATGAAGCTGAGAAGGGACGGACCCAAAAAATCTCATTCTTCTTGTCTTTGGCACATTTACTATCTTCCATTTGTTGCAAACGTTCTTCGCTTTTACACATTAACTACACAATAACTATGCAAACCAATTCAAATACAAATTTCCCACAAATACAAATCTTGTTAATTGAGTCGAAGGCTGAATTTGATATCAACAACCTCCTCCAAGTAGTTTAATATAAGCAAACGTCCTCATTTCTTTTTACTAAATAATCAATGTGGGTTTCCCTTTCTATACCCAAAGTCACATTTTCAATTACTCTTAAAAAGGGAATAAAATTTCAACCTTTTTTAAAATGGTAATGAACAAAAAATAACAAAATCAAATGTCCCTTTTCAACATTATTTGAAATAAAAATTAATTTATTTTAGTTATTTAATTAAAACCGGTCCAATGACTTGAACCGTTATCTTTTTCGCTTTGATGATCGGTCCGATTTTTTGAATATTTGTGAATACTAGAATTAATTTGGAAAACAATCCAATGGTGTGAGACAGAGATGGATACGATTCATCGGTTCATAATAAACTTTTTTCAACAATTATCCATTAAAATTTTAAACTTTTTAGAAGTCTAAGGCTCATAAGTTAAGGCAATATTATGTATAACCCTTCTCCAAGTAACCTAATATAGGTATACATCATCAATTTTTTCACTAAATAACCGATGTGTGATTCTCTTTCTATACCCAACATTACATGTTCAATGGTCTTTAAATTATAATATTTGATCGTTGATGTGTATGTAAAGAAAAGCAATATAGTGCTTCAAAAAAAATGAAAAACAATATAGATGCTACCTGTAATATGACATCTTTCATTAATGAAGAAAAAAATAGTACAAAAAAACTAAGAAAAATATTGAGGAAAATTTTCGAATACTGGAACCAATTCAGTAAGATCGGAAGAGTGTAAAATGAGATAAAGAAAGATACGATTAACAATAAATATTTTATTTCAATAATGATTTATTAAAATTTTAAACTTTTTAGAAGCTCAAGGCTCATAAGCTATGACTGTATTTTACATAGCTCTTCGCCAAGTAGCTTAATATAGACATACATCCTCAATTCTTTTCACTAAATAACCAATGTGAGATTTTCATAAAGTCCCATTTTAAATGGCTCTTAAAAAAGAGCTCTTAAAAAAGAGAATAAAATTTCAACCTTTTCTTTTTAAACGGTAAAGATAAAAAAACTATAAAATCGAATATTCTTTTTCCGCATCATTTTAAATAACAATTAATTTACTTCAGTTATTTAATTAAAACGATTCAATGACCTTGAACCATTAGCTTTTCTAGTTCAATGGCCTTTCTAATTTTCTAAATATTTGTGAATAGTTAATTCAGAAAATAATCGGACGGTGTGAACGGATATGATTAAATAATGATTTAATTAAATAATAATTTATTAAAATCTTGAACTTCTTGAAAATTAGGACTCATAAGCTAAGGCTCTATTATACATAACTCTTTTCCAAATAGCTTAATATAAACATATATCCTCAATTCTTTTCACTAAATAGCTAATGTGAGATTCCCTTTCTATGCTTAAAGTAATATTTTCAATGACTCTTGAAAAAAGAATAAAATTTCAACCTCCTTTTAAATGATAAAGGTAAAAAAATTTTAAAAACAAATTTTTTTCCACATTATTTTAGATAAAAATTAATTTATTTTAATTATTTAATTAAAATCGGTCCGATGACTTTGAGCTGTTAGTTTTTCCAATTCGATGACTGGTTTGATTTTTTGAACATTTGCGAATACTGAAATTATTCTGGAAAACAATCCAATGATGTGAGATAAAGAGAGACACGGTTCACCGGTTCACAATAAACTTCCTTTCATTAATGGTTCGTTAAAATTTTGAACTTCTTAGAAATTCAACGCCCATAAGTTAAAGCCCTATAATGGATAACTCTTCTCCAATTAGCGTAATATAGGCTTATATCCTCAATTATTTTCACTGAATAACCAATGTCGAATTCTCTTTCTATGTCCGAAGTCATATTTTCAGTGGCTCTTAAAACAAGAATAAAATTTCAATATTATTTTACGTAAAAATGAATTTAGTTTCCAATTATTTAATTAAAGGTAGTTCGATGACTTTGAAATGTTAACTTTTCTAATTCGATGACAAGTTCGATTTTCTAAGCATAGGCGAATATTGGAACCAATTTGGAAGTAATTAGGCGATGTAAGATAAACCAAAAATTAAGAAAATTGGTCGAAAAAAAGATTGCTCAAAATAAGAAGTGGAAAATTTAAATGTAGAGTGAAAGAGATTTGAGAAAGTTCTTAGATAGAATGAGTTCTATTAGAGGAAGGAACGAAAATATGGATGAAGAAAGTGATATATTTTTAAATAAAATGAAATCTGATTTGGTGATTGGGATTAAAAATTAGAAAATATAGTGATAATAATAAAGTAAATCAAACATATCTATAAATAATATAAAAAAAGGAAATGAAACATAAAAAAGAGAGTATATTAATTGGTAATAAATTAGAAAGATAAATAAAGTTAAAAAGTAAAATGGAAATGAATGGCAAAAAGTAGGAGATAAAATCAGCAGTCAAGATGAGAGATATCAATTTAGCAAGTGTTTTTGGGTGGGAAAAAGTGAAAGGGAAATTTTCTTGCTTTTAAGTATATATAGATATAAATTTTGATAGATTTATCTATATTCAAAATTTTTTAATATAAATATTATATCCATATCTAATCTGGATTAGACTATTCTCTTTTTAGCTGATACGTTACTTTTTAATTATTTTTAGTATGCTTTTAAATCGAGTTCATTGTTATTATGTTACTTTTTTGTATATAATTAGTTAATATGGACAAATATAGTTTAACAAATGTTTCATAGTTTACAAAATTCAAATTACAATATAATCACAGAGAAAAATAAAATATTTGATTTCTTGAGATATAGAAATGA
Source organism: Nyctanthes arbor-tristis (assembly GCA_963692815.1). Classification (NCBI taxonomy): domain Eukaryota; kingdom Viridiplantae; phylum Streptophyta; class Magnoliopsida; order Lamiales; family Oleaceae; genus Nyctanthes; species Nyctanthes arbor-tristis. The sequence continues at coordinate 22,688 of CAVNYN010287465.1, forward strand.
AAATAAGCCAGGTTGGGATGTACTATACCCGTTATACTATAGGAATGGCAGTTGCGGGTTACTAACAATTTATTGGCCCATTTGCATATCTATTTATTTTCATTTTTTACCTAACAAACAGTATTATAAGCACACGGGTGTCTTCAAGACAAAATTATGATTGCGATTGAACTCAGGGGCAGATCTAGACTTTTTAGTCAATTGGGGCGATGAACGACGATAAAAATGAAGTTATAATATAAACAATTATTAATAAATGACAATAACTAATATTATCATATTATCATATATAATCATAACATACTACATCGAACATCATTATAATGTTTTGAACTTAACAAAGATTGCATAAAAGGTTTTGAGAAAGTATCAAAAATAAGTTCTATATTGCGGCTACTCCTGCTTAGTGTTCATATATTCTAAAATGGTTGTATAATTTTTTCATTGGTATCAAAAGTTCCTCCATAATAAATAAGCTTGCTGAATTTTGAATATTATCAAACCCCAAATTTTAAAAATAATAGAAGAAAAAGTAAAATTACTTAAAAATTGACAAAAAAATTGTTACCTGAAACAAAAATCAAGTTAGAAAATCTATTTTCAACACTTTGATATTGTGAGAAATTTCAGATTTGTATAGTGGTACTCATAGTGTTTTCAAAAAATAAGAAATCAAGAATCCCCTTTTTAACAAATTTTGTTTGCTCATTTGATAAAAGCATAAAGAAACAATTTAAAAAATAGAAAACAAAATTTAAAAAAAATGAGATTGTTTAATGTAGCTAAAGATTATATGGTCCGATTCACTAGCAGATTTCCTCAACCATTGATGTCAGAAGATGGAGCTAGATAATTTACAAAGAAATCAAAAATTACATTGTCGATTTTGCTATGCATTTGCTGGTAGGAGTTTTCAGAAGAAACTAGAAACGTAGAGCATTCGGATCTCTGTAGTAGAACTTGAGACAAAAAGAAGAAATGACAAAAGATGCAAAGTAGAAGTTTATATTACAATTTTAACTTTAAATGGTTTATTATCTAGAAAAAAAACAAGAAGTGTTGGGGGGGCCTAAATATGCAAATTTATTATTTCAGAATTTTTTTATTTAAATTTTTTTTTTTGGCTATGGACCACTACCTCCACACTGGATCCGCCAGTGATTGAAATTAATAAATTTTCTAGATAGTTTCATTATCTTTTTACTTCTCAAACAATTAAAATTTTTGGTAAATATTTTTGTTGTTGACAACAAATGCTTAAACAGGCCTGGTACGAGCAAAATTATGATAACCTTCCCCCGCCAATTTTAAAGTTGTGCCGATTTTCTTTATTCCATCCCGAATCTAATTACCCCTTTAGTTAGGTATTCCCTATCTTAATAGGGTCGGATGCAATCACGTGTCTCGGGTTTGACAGGGTTTTTTACCTTTTCTACTTGAGTTTACTTAATAGCATTCTATTCTATATCAAGTAAAATATAGTAAATATCAGTTAACAATAAGATAATAACTAAAATATTGTAGTAGAATATGGCTAACCATGATTACTTAACATTTGATATTAATATTAAGATATAATTTGATTTGATATCTTCCAGTACAATACACACGTGAGAATCTATTGTGTTAAATATACCAATATCAAAAGGAAAATCATAGTTTTTACTAGGTTAATTAATTATATATTCAACATTGGCATTGTTGATCATGCTAGGGTTTCTAACATATTGAGCACTATTTTGGTTTAGTTTGTATTAAAATTAAGGATATGTAATTTGAAATACTATGAAGAAGTGGTTGTTGTTGTTACTACTATTACTATTATTATTATTTTTACTACTACTACTACTACTATTATTATTATAGAAGTTTTATGATTTAAACATGGTTTAAGAAAGGAATATAAAAGAAGATTTTTTTTTTTTTTAAGTAAAGTGATGTTAAGACTTTAAATTTATGAAATTATATGATAAGACGAAATTCGTTAAGATAAATATAGAAACTAATAATAATAAAATTTTTATATAAAATATAAATATAATTTATAATAAGTGTAAACTGATGTAAAATAACTGACAAACAATAAAATATAAAGATTTATAACTAAGAGAAAATTAGTGCTTTTGTTATTACTAATCAATCGATTGCGCCTGTTCTATAGTACGATTTGCAAATTTGAGATGTGTAATTTTTGTTAAAAAATATTATTACAAAAGTAACAGACAATAAGCAATTTTTTTAAAAAAATTACATTTATCTCTTTTTTTCATTAAATCATAGCTTTGGTATGTAACATACTAATAATACAACAATATTACATAGACCGTAAGCTGGGCTTAACAAAATGGGCTGGACTGAAGCATCAATTGGATCGCTAAACTCTACACATCTCTACCTGAGCCAACTGGGGGTTCTAGTTGTAGGGGAACTTTCACAAGTCAGAGATTTCATTGCCTCTTTATTACACCTACACGCAAACACAAATAGTTAGGATAGGAAAAGAAAAACGCACACAGTAATTTAGAAAAGAAATAAAAGAGGATAATTAAGTGAAATTCTACTCTTAACCTGAGTCAATGTTTAGTAACTCGAAACATGACCTGAACTTACTCAAGGGCAAAGACTTAGCGCCCATATCACCTGGAATGTGAAGGGATTTTATCCAATTGAACAATTCCATTGGACACCAAATGTCTAATAAAATGGAGTCTGATATTAATATGTTTGGTCCTATCATGGAAGACATGATTCTTACACAACTACATAGCATATTGACTATCAGAAAACACTGTTAGCTTTTCTTGTAGAAATTGAATTCTCCAAGAAGACCTTTCGGCCAGAGAGCCTCTTTCATAGCCTCAGTCACGGCAATATACTCAGACTCAGTAGTAGATAAAGCAACAATATGCTAAAGCTGAGACTTCTAGCTAACACATCCACTACGTAAAGTAAACACATAAGAAGTAACAGATTTTGTGTTATCCTATCACTGGCATAGTTGGCATCAACAAAACCTTTCAGAACTACCCCTTTTAGGGCATTTTTTGTATACCAGACCAATATCAACAGAATGTTTCAAATATCTCAACAACCACTTAAATGCTTGCCAGTGTTCAACACCTTGATTTGACATGTATCAACTTAGTGTATTAACAGAGTAAGCAATATCAGATCTAGTACGCACTATGAGATACATAACAGAACAAATAGCACTAGAATAAGGCACATTTTTCATATGTTCAATATCTTCAACAGAGGTAGGACATTGATTTTTACTTAAGGCAAAATGTACAGCTAAAGGAATTACAACAGGTTTAGCATCTAACGTGGAAAACCTTTCCAACACTTTTTGAACATAAGTGGTTTGGCTTAAAACAAGCACGGATTTTTGTCTATCTCTATGAATATTCATTTCAAGGATTTTCTTAGCATGTCCCATATCCTTCATATCAAATTCAGAGTAAAGAGCCTTTCCCAATTGAATAATAGTATCATATCATCCACATACAAAAGTAGAAAAACAGGCACATCACTACTGAATTTAAAGTAAAGACAACTATCATATGCACTCCTACAAAAATCCAGCTTTCTCATATAGGCATTAAATCTCCCATTCCACTGTCTAGGAGCTTGTTTCAAGAGATCGGAAGATTTCTTTAACAAACACACATGATCAAGACTGTTACAATCAATAAAACCAGGGGGTTGTGACATAAAAATCTTTTCATCTAAGTCACCATGCAAAAAACCAGTTTTCACATCCAATTGTTCCATTTCCCAATCAAAATGTGCAACAAGTGAAAACATAATTCTCAAAGTGACATATTTAACAACAAGAGAAAAGATTTCATTATAGTCAATTCCATGTTTTTAAGTGAAACCTTTTGCCACTAGCCTAGCTTTAAACTTAACAATATTAGGCTCATCACCCTCCTTAACCTTATAAATCCATCTACAATCAACAATAGACTTATCAGTAGGTCTAAGAACAAGCACCCAGGTTTTATTTTTACGCAAAGAGGACATTTCATCATTCATAGCAATCCATAAAGACTTGGCATGTTTACTAGGTACTGCTTTATCAAATGTATTAGGCTCACACTCAGGTAGATCTTCAAAGACACTAAAAGACAAGACAACATAATCAAAATCATTTAATCTCACAGAAGGTCTAGAAACTCTCTTTTACTTATCTCTAGCTAACATATAATTAGACAAACAGGAAGAAGTGTCATGTTGTTTATTTTTGTCCTAATTATCATTAGGTATATGCTGTTCAACCTGATTATCAGAACTGTTAGGTGAATTCTCACCTCACTAGGTGTGCTCTGACCATTACCAGTATCAAAACTGATGAAGGTATCATTTTGAGACAAATCTGGCCCCTTAGGGTTAGAACTTGCAGAAGCTTTGTTAATAAGACATGGAAAATCAGATTCATAAAAGACATCTATGCTAGTAACAATCTTAATTCCAGGATAATCTCTCACCCACAACCTGTGTCCTTTTACACCTTCATTATATTCCAAAAAAACACATTTTTGAGATGTAGATTCAAGTTTGTCACCCTTAATGTGAGCAAAAGTAGCACAGCCAAAAATTTTCAAAAAGGAATAACCAGTAGGTTTACCAGACCACAACTCCTCAGAAGTTTTGCCATCTAAAAGAGATGAAGGGGATCTATTTATTAGAAAACAAGCAGTCACTAAAGCTTCACCCCAGAATGACTTAGATAGCTGAAAAGACTTAAGCATACATTTGACTTTCTCTAGGAGAGTCCTATTCATCCTCTCAGCAACATCATTTTGCTGAGGGGTATGTGAGATTGTTTTTTGTCTTTTGATACAATTTAATTTGCAAAAGTCATCAAAAGGTTTATAACAGAATTCCAGACCATTATTTGTTCTCAAACACTTTATTTTCTTTTCAAATTGATTTTCAAATAAAGTTTTCCATTCCTTAAACTTTTGAAATGTTTCAGATTTATATTTAAGTAAGAAAACCCAAACTTTTCTTGAATAGTAATCAATTATTAAGAGAAAATAGGTGTTTCTACCAAAAGTTGGAGTACTAGTAGGTCCCCGCATGTCACTGTGAATATACTCTAAAACAGAAGAAGCCCTTTTTACATTTTTGAAAACTTACCTCTATGTTGTTTTCCAAAAACACAGTCTTCACAAAAAGGTAAGCTTGAAATTTTGTCCTTTCCATAATAACCATTTTTATACAAAATTTACAAATCTTTAGAGCTTATGTGTGCTAGTCTCCTATGCCATAAAACAGTTATATCTAAGTTATTAGACTCAGATTCCATCACGAAACGTGTTAGGAATACGTATTAAACAACAATTTATTAGGAGTCATATGGAAGGTACACCCAGAATCAAGTAACCATTTGTCAGCTCTAGATAGTTTAGACACTTGACTCACTAGAGATTATCGTGACTAGCCATCTACACATCAACAACATCATTTCCATTATGAGTAGCTAAATGACCCTGATCAGGTTGTTTACCAAGTTGAGCAAGTAAACTAGATAGTTTATTGCAATCTTTAATGTAGTGCCCAGTTTGACTACAACCATAACATTTTCTACTTTTCGACTTATCCTTATTATCTTTGTTGTTATTACCCTTCCCATTTTTTCCTTTCTTTTTATTCTGTTGAGTATTCCTACTAGTTTGACTTCTATCTGACCTCTGCTTATTTTTAGTTTATGCTTTCCCTTTTACCATTAACCCCTCCTGAACCATATGTTTCCTTTCAGTTCTTAACTCAAGATCCTTGGATTTTAATGCATTGATTCTAACATCAAGGTCATGCGTAGCCCTATCATATTTTATGTCATTTTCAACATCTCTATACACTTCAGGAATAGCATTTAGGAGAACAACAGACTTGTAAGAATCAATAATAGTGTCACCAGTGTTCTTAATATCAAGAATCAATTCATTAAACACATCAAGATTCTCAAAAAGTTCTTTAGAGTTCTTTAGAGGGATCAATCTTAAGGCTGAAAAATCTTTCAAGTAAAAATATTTTATTTGGCAAAGACTTTTCAAGATAGAGTTCCTCTAACTTTTTCCACAGGAATTCAACACTCTTAAATTCACCCATGTTTCTTAACACAGAGTCAGATAAATGTGACACAACAGAAGCATAGGCCAAATCATCCATTTCTTTAATCTGTGCACGTGTCATAGCATTGTCAAAGGTCTTATTGAGGGCCTTAACTACTTTCTGTTGAGTAAGCATACTTTTCGTTTTCTATCTTCAAATTAGAAAATCTCCTTTGCCATCAAAAGGAAGCAGATGATAAGAAGAACTACTCATGTTGACAAGTATGAAAAAACACTTAAACGGGGAAAAATACAATAACCAGAAGTTACTGATAACAAAAGGCAGAATTATATACTCAATGATCAGCCAATGATGTCAATAAAACACTGTTAATAGTTCTACATAGGAACAAAATGATGCAAGAAGATAGTGGCCGGCCCTAGAAGTCCAGGATTTCGTAAGACTCAAAGATCTCAGGTCAAGGTCCTTATAGAGAAGCAATGTGCAATAACAATATAGTGAGATAAAATAATGATGCAAAATTAAAAGTGAAATAGCAATTAATTGCAGAAATAAAATTCTTGAGGATTCCAGAAACAGCACATAGAAACCAAGAACAACAGAAAGTGAAAATTAGTTGCTGGTAATTTTTAAGATAAATTTACACAAGTAGTGTTCACGAATCCAATCACAAAAAACCGAAGGCAGAATCTCTAGTCCAGTACTAAATACATGCCACCCTAAATCCAACGAACAAAAGGAAAATTCTCAATAACAAGATGAGGATCACTTGTCGCCCAAAGTTTGATTCAAACAACCGGACTCACTCAAACATTTCAACGCTCTGATACCATATGTTAGGATATATATGAGCGGCCAACTACAGTAGATCGAATCAAACAAGAAGTTAGGTAGAAATAGAAAGTAAACAACAAGAACACAGAGGACTAAATTTCGGCCCCGAAAGACCCGGGGAATGTTCGCGATTCCAAAATTAATTGGAACCCGTACTCCTCATCATTGAGACTCAACCTCTAGTTGATTCGATCTCTCTTTCACTAGAACCATGAAAACAGAATTGGGAGTACAAGCAGTCACTCAGACAGACCCTAGATAACAATTTACACCGGATCCTCACTACAAGTTTTGTTTGAATCAAGCCCTAACTCCACCTAGAAGTAACAAAGCCTAATCTAAGATTGCTACTCACAAAGAGACGTATCACAAATAGAGAGAAGAGAGAAAGAATTATAGAGAACCCTAGCAGCGTCTAAAAGAAATAGTTAACCCTAATTTGAGAAGCATACATCCTTTATCAATCTTGGCAACGAACAATTCAGATCACATCTTATAACCCAGTTAGGATTTGCGAGAATATTCATGGGCCGTAAGCTGGGCTTAACAAAATGGGCTGGACTGAAGCACCAATTGGGTCACTAAACTGTACAACAACATATACCACATTTGACATGTTCAAGAAAACTCCTAATATTACTCTGAATAGGACCAAGGGGTGCAAATGGTTCATTTGCAATGAGGCCACGCACCACTTTGAGTGCATCAATCTCTAACTTTGCAATGTCCTATTGGTTCTCTATCACGAACATCAACCCATCTCTAAGTGCATAGGATTCAGCTATTTTCGGATCATTAAATCCCCTCCTCCTTCACACGAAGGCACCCATAATCCATCTGGAATCATCCAAAACTACCGCACCTATGCCAACCCAGCCTTCGAGTGATCTAACTGCAGCATCAGTTTGGAGAGTCCAGCCATGCGCAATCCCTTCTGGTTGCGTCCAAACAAATTGCCTTACACAAGATGGTAGATTCTCTACCTTGGCCATAGTTGTAGATGTTTACACTTTAATATGAGCTAAAAAAGGTTTAAAAGAAATTAGTTTTTATAAATCAAATTTTGCTATTAATATTTTTGAAGTTAAAAATTATAATGAAAAAAAACTAAGTGGGTGTTTGATACTCATTATAGAATCAAAACTCAAATGGGAAAATTATAATGATGTGAAATAAGTATTGGAGATTTAACGAAAGTTTGAAATGTGCATTTATAATTGAATTGTTGTCAAATCAAAAGTAGAATCATTAGTAGATAAAATTATAATGTGGTGGTAGTTATAAACGAGTCAAAATGAAAAGTCAAAATTGATACATATATAAAACTAATTTAATAGGTCCCCAGCATTTCAACTTTAGATCAGTTTTGTTCTTATTTTTTTGGGCCTACTAAGTTCCCAACTTTTCATTTATTTATAATCGTATTATGTCCCTATTGTCATTTTCATCCCTATCCTCTCAATTTTCACCATTAAAAATGACTATTATATCTTTAATTCTTTTTTCCACTATAGGTCCCAAACCTTTCAATTTTTATACAATTTTGTCCCCATTATTCTTTGGTTGCTCAAAAGTCCCATCTTTTCATTTTTTATCATTTTATATCCCCATAACATCTTCCATACCTAGCATTTTAATTTTTACTGATAATATCTATTAAAATTTTCATTATACTATTGATTATGTAGATTCGTAACTTTCTTCAATGCGGGTTTGATATCATCAAGTCCGTTATAGATCAAGTTTTTTTGTCATTATTATTTTCGACTGTTGTCATTGGGTTGTGTTAAAGTGAATTAGAATCGGTGCAGTTCTTATTTTATATTTTTTATATTTTATTTTAATTTACTTAAATAACTAAGTGTATAATGGTAATTTTAATAGGAATTAACATTAATAATTGAAGGAGGTGAGGATGGAAGATGAGCTAGGGATGTAACGCGATAAAAAATAAAAGGTTTGAGACCTAGGTGAAAATAAAGAATTAAGGCTATAATGCTCATATTGATAGGGTTAATAGTGAAAACTGAAAGGCTGGGAATGAAAGGTTGGGGCCTAGTAGGCCCAAGAAAAGAATGGGGAGCAAATTCATACAAAGTTAAAAGGTTGGCGACCGAAAGTGAAAAATACCCCTAATTTAAAACAATTGGTGGAAACATTAATTTTTTAATATATACATATATATATATATATATATATATTTGGGTGTGTTAGGAGATAGCGAATTATGTCGCCCATTGTCTTTTTAGGGTGGCGGGCTCTACATCTGACACTTTTGCCTAGAATGACTATTCTCCTAGCTTTATTTCTAATGTTCTTTTGATGGATTCTATTAATGGATAAATTTCCTTTCTTCAAATAACAATAATAATAAGTGGAATGCAAGTTACAAGTGTATTAATTTCAAAATATTGGTAACTAGATGGAGTATATAACATAGTGGGTAGTAACAAATACTAAGGACGATGTGCGGTTCCCGCCAACCCCCCAATTAAAAAAAAAAAAAAATAGAAGGAAGAAGATGGGTGATGTGGGAATAAACAAATAATAGAATGGGCAAAATCAGAAAGCAGAATTTTTACATGCACCGCACTTTTTATGCATTGGTGATTAATTAAAATCACAAGAGTAGAAATGATATGGAACTCCGTATTGTCATTACAAATCGCATTCCACATGGACCGTTTGGAACATCTTCTTATGTTTGAAAAAGAAAATTTAATATTTTTTAATTAGCAAAATCACTAGAGAACATGATGCATCATCTAAATTATGGGGCAATATTTAACAAAGAAACATGGTAGCCTAGCGGTTGGGACTTTAGTCCCCAATCGCCAAAACTCGAGTTTGAATACTTACAAGAGTACTATGGGGAATTAATTCTAGCGGGTTAGGTTGGCGGGTTAGGTTGGCTTGTGCCATTGCGGGTTGGGCCGGGGTTAAACAAAAATATATATTTTTTATTAAAGTCCACAATTAGTAACAAAATTAGTAAGAGTCTAATATGTTATTAATTAGTAACAGAAATTCCATTACTAATTAGTAACAGAATGTGCTGTTACTAAATTCCGTTTCTAAATCCGATCTAATTAGTAAGGGATTTTGTAACAGTATTTTTCCATTACTGATAGCGGTTAGCAACGAGATTGATCATGTTAGTAACGGAAATTTCTGCTACTAACAGCACCTTTTCTTGTAGTGTTTCCTTGCATATGTGTGCGTGCGCGCGCTCAATTTAAGCATGTATTCAAAATTGTTGGTATAGAATTTGAACATGAAATTATTCAAGAGTATTGTTTTGGTATGGAAAACAGTTGAAACAAGTAGTAGGAAATTATATTTATATTATATATAGACCGCGCAAGCAACAAAGCATAAATTAGCAATAAATAAAATATATGATCTATAGTTGCTGTATTTTGCTTTGCATTATTTGCAGATTCTTAGTAATTGGCCTTCTGAGCACCTGGTATCTATAAGTGGGGAAATATGGAAATTTCGCCAATTTATCAATGATAACATTACTGTCGTTTATTACAAAATAAGGCTACTTATGGACCTTTTGGAACTAGTTCTGGAACTTCTTTCTCCATCCCAATAAAAAGTAATGCCGTTGTTGGATTCCATGGAAGAGCTGGCCACTACTTTTACGTCATTGGCATCTTTGTTAAGCCAGAGATGACCATCTAAAATATGTATCCATGCATATGATTATATCAATGCTTTATTTGTTCACCATGTTGTGTGCTCTAAACATTGTTCTATTTGCTATTATGTACCGATATGAATGTGTGTTTCTCAGTGTTGTTTACGACGGCTTTCGTGGCTATTTGATTTGCTGTGTTTGTTGATGCTTCGTTTGTTGCATCATGTATCCGTACGTCTTGCGACTTTGAATAATATTAACCAGCAGTGGTTGAGATACCTTTAGTGTTGAAATTTTGATTTTCTTTTCTCGTGCTATAATTTGATTTGGCCCATTATGGATTTGAAGAGTCAATGTTATTAGTTGATCTTGTCTATAAGAAGAGTGGATGCGATGCCAATGAGGTCTCAACTCATTTGGTTAGAGGGTTAAGGTTGAGGTCCTAGGACGTAGAGGTCCCAAGTTTAATTTCCCATGTGAGGGTTTGTCTACGTTTTATATATAGTATGTAGTTTCTTGTATAGGAGTTTGATTTCTGGTATTCTCCCTGTATAGTGATTTGTATTGTTGATATCTGTGCACTGTATTTCACAAGGATATATATATCTATATGCACTTGTAGTTCTATAATACGGATTGTACTTATACTTCAACACAAAAAAAAAAAAAAAAAAAAAAGGTGGATGCAATCTTTCTTGTGGCTTCCCGGTGATGACAATTTTAAATTAAAATAGTTTAATGTCATTATTTATAAAAATTTGATTTTCTTTTCACCGTGTTTTGATTTGATTTGGCTCGTTCTGAATTTGAAGAGTCAATTTGATGGGTTGATCTTGTATGAAACAAGAGTGGATGCAATTATTCTTTTGGTCTCCCATAACGGTGATTTTATCTTCACTTAAAATAGTCTATGCTGAAAGAGTTAATCACGGATATAATGCACATTTATGCATGAGCGTGCATGAACATAGGTTTTCTAGACAGTCGTTTAAGGCCTCCAACTATAACTCAACAAAAAGGCCCCAAAATTAAAAAATTATTATTGAAAGTTTAAATATTTATTTTTTAAGTAAGCAATATAATATATATATATAAGTGATAGTTGATAAATGAGAAAAAATTAATTGTAAAGTATAGCTAATAATCAGTTTAACTAGTATGGACGCCATATTTATATATTTAATTTATGTGTCCTTTACATAAAAACCAGTATTTGTAGAAGTATTTTAAAAAATACCCCTACATTGAAAGTGACTGCTAAATTATCATTTTATATTTCAAAACTACCATAAACTAATTTTAATTAAAATTTAATTCTTTATTAATTATTACTTTTTATAAATTATAATTATAATATACTAAAAGTAGAAATTTTTTTATACAAAAATAGTCATTTTTATGCACCGCAAACAACACTTTCAACTCTGCCAACTGCTGCCAACTGCCGATGCCGCCATGCCGCAAACACAAACAATATTATCTTAAATGTTACCGCCCAGGGAAAATATCACATTAACAATAATAAACAACGAGACGGTAACAACCCCAATAAATGGTAATATAATGATAAAATATAGGAAAATAAATCAAAAAAAAAATCAACCTGAGGATGGTAACAACCCCAATAAATAGTAATATACGGAAATTAAAAAAAGGAAAAAAATCAACTGGAAGATAGTAACAACTCTGATAAATGATAACATGTGAAAATTAAACAAAAAAGAAATCAACTGGAGGATGGTAATAACCCCGATAAAATAACCAAATAGGGTTTAGCCGTCAAGTGTGAAAATTCAAAAAAAAAATTGAAAAATGCAGATTCAGCCGCGGCAACTATTCTGGCTTCCGGTGGGAGCATCAAACAACATGCCAATAATTGTAAAAACATATTGTCGTCATTTCCCAAGTTTCACAATAGAGGAAAAATAACTCAATAATTGTAAAAACTAAGCACCCTCCATTCAATACAAACTGGGGAATACGCCCAGTGCATCAAATGGTCCGTTACCCGCCAGATCAAATTGACACACGCAGAACTCTCATGCCTAAAATCATCATGATTGGAAAGAAGCTAACCACAAAACAGAAGAAGCAGAGATTTCATATCGCATTCATGTGCGTGAAAGAAGACGATGTAAAATGGGGGAGACTGCTTAATGACACATTACAATAGAGAAAACCCTCCACTACGTTTTCAGGATTTCGGTCAGCAATACATATCAAAGAAAAACAAGCGATTCCAATCCCTCATTTATGTACATAAAGCAGGCTAAAAAGTTTTCAAGAAAAGACAGTGACGGACCTCGCTAATCACTATGAAAATGTTTAATAAAAGAAAAACATAATTCCAGGCCATGACAGCAGGTTGTGGTGGTGGGGCGCACTGCAGCGGCTGCTGTCGCTACTATGGCAGAGTGTCATGGCGTTAGACGGCAGCGGCAGGTTGTGGTGGTGGGAGCAGCGGGTGGTGGGGCGTGCGGCGGCCGCAGGGTGGAAGGGGGTTGCGGTGTTTGAGTTAGGGTGTATGTGTCTATGTATGTGTGTGTGTGTGTATATATGTGGGGGGGGGGGAGAGAATTATATACACACCTTTATATAAATAAATCAATATTAAAATTAATTACAATTATTTATTAAATATTAAAAAATGGTAAGATAAAATAAAATGATTTATTAAAATAAAATAATTAGTGGTATAAAAGCAAATAGTCTGACATGAAGGTGTAAAAATGATAAAAGGATAGAATGTTTAATTTCCTCTTAATGAATTTATTAATATATTCTTTTCGCAATATAAATTTCAGTTCAAGGCCCCCCCCAAAACAAAATTTTAATTTAAAAGTTGCTTGGGGCCCCCAAAAACCATAGAAAGGCCCTGCATGTATGAGATAAGAGTTTGGCTTTATTTCAATAATTGTGGTTTTGGAAATTAAAATGTCTCAATTACAGGTAGGTACTTTATTTATTCAATTTTGTGAGTTTTAAGGGGTCAAAGCTGATTATACTCAAAACATGATCCAAAGTGACGAGATAAAAGTGTCGCACCTAAACATCGCACAAGTGAGGCAGAAACGAGTTTTTTTAAGAAATGATAGGCTTGAAGCAATACACTTAACAAGTCAAATTACGTAAACTACTTAATACACAAATTGCAACGTTAATATATATAACATGATGGTAGTGTCATCAGGAACAATGTTGGAAATCTAATGCACTAAATTCAAAGGAAAATTATATATTTTAGTTTTTTTGTGTTTTCAGTCATAATTAAGTACATTAGTGTCACAATCCATCAAATCCAGCAGCTTCGTTATTTAATAATAGGACTCTTTGATTAATGCTCCAAAATGTGGACAATGTCCAAAAGAAAAACACACATTTTTTTTACAGGTCGCACTTGTTCCCTATTTTTTTTTTAAATATTTATTTTTCTTAATCACTTTTTTCTTATTTATTCCATTTTCCCCAATTTTTCTACCTCAATTGATGTTCCATGTCTACCTCTAGACATCACCATCCACATTTTTCACTACTCTTTTTTTATTATTTTTGAATTCTTTTCTATATCTCTCACATTTTTCACTTTTCCCACTCTTTTCCCTACAAGTCTAATATTCAATTAAAATAATTTCTTTTCTCTATATCTATCCGGCAATAGACATCAGCAATGGACATCACATTAGAGATGCTCTAGAACACTCAATTGATGAAAAAGAAACAAAAAATATGTAAAAATTGACTTAGTCGTCAACTTTAAAATACCATAATAATAAAATTTAAAATCAAAATTATATAGTTATTAATAAGACCTTCACATAAATACAAAAAAGTCTTTATGTAGAGTTTGTTTGGCATTTCAAATATGAGGTGAAAAGGAGTCCATAATGAAACGAATATTCTATATATTAGTAATAAGGGAAGTTTGTCTAGCACAATTTTTCCCTCTACTAGTTCGGTGTTATAAGATTGCTTGTGACATCATTTATGACGTCATCCTATCTTATTTTTCTTAATATTATTTTAGTTTTCCAATTTTTATTTCTGCCATATCATTTCCTCTCTCTAACTATATCTCCCTCATCCTCTTATCATATTTTGAATCGAAAAGCTGAATCATTTCCTCTCGATTTCCTTTCTCTCTTATTGTATCTTCCTTATCCTTTCATTATATTTTGAATCGAAGACGTGTGCTCTTCCGATCTCTCGATTCTTTGTATATGAATATCATATCGTCATTTATTTTTCTCTATTTTTTTCTTATTTTTCTGTGTTCTATTAATTTATTTTCTACCATTTTAAAGTTTAAATAAAAAATAATAATTCCTTTTTTTAATCGAATATATGTATTTTCTATAGATTAAGCAAATTGTCCTATATTCTTCTTAATTTTTGTGCTTCGATAATTGAGTTTCTTGTGTTTAAATTGTAGAGTTTTGATAGAGTGTGACATTTGTGTTTAAATTGTAGGATTTTGAATGAATGTTTTATGCTCTTCTACCGGCAGGAGAATAGGAATTGGGATAGCAGCACATGACATATCTTTTTGTAGCACGAAAAAGCACCATCTTCTTGAAATTTGTTTGGATTAATTGCTCATCTAAAGAAATGTTAGTACCCCCTTATAGTTCTTATTTCATTTTTTATATGATGCTTTCATAAATTTTATTAGAATTTAATCTCTTACTTATCTTCAAAGGTTTTGAGATGGGGGTTTGTAGTGATAATTTGATAGGTTCATTGAATTTCTAGAGGCATTGTATTTTTTTTGTCTGTTGATCAATCTAAGATGACTTCTAGTTGGCAGGTAGTAGTGAGCATGTGTATCTTTATCCCAAACACAGATTTATGATATACATTACTTTTTTTATTTGCAATGAAATTCTATTAATACTTTGTGTATTTCTATCCATAAATGACACTATACACTTTTTCCAATTAGCAGATGTTAAGAGGCCGATAGGTTTAAGATTTAGCGAGGAAACTGGCTTTAAAAATATGCAGATGAAGAATGTGGATGAGGTAATAGATGTACTTGATTTTAAGATTAATTTCACATATCGTCCACAACCTTTGGGGTTAGTATCAGCTGGGTTCCTAACCTTTTTTCAACGCGCTGGGTCCCTAACCTTTTTTTTTCAACGCGCTGGGTCCTCAACCTCTCATTAAGTCAGACAAAAAGTCCTTTTGATGGTTTCTGTCAAGTTTTCCGCTAAATCCTTGACCAAATTACCATTATACCCTTTTCATTTTTAAATTAAAAATAAAAGATTTTAAAATATAAAAAATAATATAAAAATTAAAAGAAAATTAAAAAGAAAAAAGATCGGAAGAGCGTCGTGTAGGGATTCAACCCCCTCCCCCAAATGGCTGCCAAAAAGGGCAGTCAAAGATGGGGGAAGACTCCCTAGCAAGCTACCATTTTTCGGCAGCCAAATTGGATGGAGGGGACCCCCTGTGAGCTGCCGGAAAATGGCAGCTCACAAGGGGTCCCTTCCATTTGGTTGCTGTTTTTGGCAGCCATTGGCTACCATTTCTGACAGCAAATGTCTACCAGAAACGGCAGCCAATGGCTGCAAAAAACGGCCGCCAAATGAGGGGAGAGACCTCCCGTAAGCTGTTGGAAATGGTAGCAAATGGCTGTCAGAAACGATAGCCAAATTGGGGGAGACCCCCCTTAAGCTGCCAGAAAATGGCAGTTCACCAGGGGAGGTCTCTCCCCGCCTTTGGCTGCCTTTTTATGCTACCATTTCAGACAGCCAGTTTGGGAGGGGGGCGAATCCCCCATTTTTTCTTTTTTTTTTAATTTTATTTTAATTTTTATATTATTTTTTTATTTTAAAAACTTTTATTTTTAATTTAAAGATGATAAGGGTATAATGGTAATTCAGTCGATGATTTAACAGAAAACTTGACGAAACCATTAAAAGGACCCTTTGCGCGACTTAATGAAAGGTTGAGGACCCAGCCGTTGAAAAAAAAAGGTTATGGACCAGCTAATACTAACCCCAAAGGTTGGAGAAAATATGTGAAATTAACCCTTGATTTTATTGGATGATCTATACACAAAGTAGTGGCAAATCATCAAGAATTTTATTATGCTGTAGTCTAAACCATTATTCTTGGGGTATGTTGGAAGAAGCTCCGTCCCTTGCTACAACTTTGGAAAAATGAAAGATTCATTACAATTAGTAGAACGATGAGGAGACGGCTGAAAGACAGCAAACAACTTTGTGAGCTTATTATATCAAGGAAACAAAAGGTTTTTGAAATCTATGAACGCACTGTAAAAAATGTTCGGAGCCTCAATTTATTCCACATTTTCTAAAGAACGGTGGAATATAGGTTTTAGAAATATAGTACCCCATATAACTCGCGTTTAGTAGCTATTTACAATTTATTTTGCCAATGTGGTTCGAATAAGTTTCACACAGATTGTATACTCACATTCTGAGTGAAAGGCCTTATGTTTGAACCACACCTACCCTCCTCCTTTATTTCCTCTCGCCTTCCTTATCTCCTCCATGTATCAAGAAAGAATATATTTTACTGATATTGGTAAAAAAAAAAAAAAACTATTATATTGAAAGAAAAATGTGTGACGTAAACTTTATTAATGCAATCCAATATATGGACAAGAAACTTTTTCTTTACTGACAAAATTGGCAATTTTGTCAAAACTAACTTGGCTTTCTTTATTATCATGAATAACTAGTCGACATATATTGTTTTGGATTGTTTTATTTTTAGGGTTTTGCATATTGGATTCGTTCTGCTGTATTAATGGAAAGCATTAGTTTGTTTCTTTGTTTTTTTTTTTTTTTAAGTAAAGACCACTTGCATGGAGGATTTTATAAAATAATAATGAAAAAGAAAAACAAACGGAAAAGGGACTAGACCTGACCTCTCATAAGAGTAAATGCAAAAAAGTAAGGGACAAAATAAACTCTAACAAAGAGAACCTATGAAATACAAGAAAAAGAGAGTATAATGCAATCATAGAGAATATCCACCTCCCTTTTTCTTGCTCTGAGTAAAATACCTGTGGCTAATCTCATTTGCATAGTCTGAGGAGTCACAAGAAAGCATAGCGACCGCCCTATATGGAGCTACGACCAGAGACTTGTGTAGCGCGGGGAGGGGCAAAAGGCCTCGCCTGGGCATTCAACAAAGGAGGGAGCACATGGATAGGCACAGGTAGGCGAGGATCTACCGGCTATGGCAATACCTACACATACTCTGACTCAGAGTCCATCTGATGATCTGTGTTCTCCTCCCAAATATCATGCATGCAAACAATGGGCTGACTACTGAGAGAAGGCGGGGATACAATAGTATTCAACTGACAAAGACCCATAGCATCCATATCTTTAGGGCCAGGCCACTGACTACTTGACATTGCTGATCCAGCAGAACCAGAAGAAACACCTTTCTTTTTAGAAAAAGAACAAGATATGACAGAGAGCCTAGTGGTATTCTCAAAGCCTGCAAGATGTCCTCTGTAGCCCTCTTCAACTTCTTACCAACCGTCAAATCATGCTTGTCAAGAATGTCAAGCATCAGATCCCACAGAGGCTGACGGTCCAAGATTCTTTGTACCATATCCATACTCATCCTAGGTGGATTCCAATCCAAGAGTGTCTGTAACAAATCCATGCTCATCCCAGGGGGGAACCAAACCACCTGCTGATAACAGATCCCACTACGCACACTAGCATGTAGTAAAGTACTAACCACAGGCTCAGAGAGAGTAGAAACTAAAACAGAAGAACAAGAAATACTAGCAACAGGCTCAACAGAAGATGTAACAATAGAAGGCACAACTGGTAACACACTAGTACTAACTCTAGAAACACAAGACTCAACCAGACCAGTAGAAACAGAAATATGTGGCAAGGTAGAAATACTCATTGGTGGAGAAGATCAACATGGGCCATTGAAAGAGAAGTAACTGAAATAACAGATAGGGCCTGCATAACATATGATGTCTGACCCTTAGTTCCAACCACAGAACCCACTGTCTGGCTGAGGCAGAAACAACCTCCTTGCCCTTATCATGAGGAAGTGCAGCTAGCGGGGGCGGAGAGGTTGGAGGTAGATCCTGAGAAGAAAGCGGGGGCGGAGGCGCATCAGGTCCAACCCTACAAGAACCTCCAGCATGCCCCAAGTGTCGGCACAATGTGTACAACAGAGGCACCTGCTCATAAATAATAGACTACCAAAAACTACGCACAGCCCCTCTATCAATCCATACCTTATCAAGGAGCTTGTGCTCTAAATTCACCTCAACTAAAACTCGAGCCTCACTAGGACATACCAAATCAGCCGTAGCCTCATCAATAAGCAATAGAGCTCCAACAACTCGAGCCAAAGCATACAAACACTTCTGTACCCTCAAATGAACAAGTAATAAAGGAAAAGAACTCCACACAGGGGCAATAGGAGTCTCACTATCAGGATGAATATCAGAAGTCCATTTCAAGACGCACATACAACGTCTAGTAACAAACCACTGATGCTCGAAAATAGACGTATGTAATCATCCTCAGAAGTAAAGTGCAATAGAATATGTGCAGTGTCAATCAGCCAACAATATAGCTACTAGTAAAACCAAATTGCTCCAAGCTACTACGCACAGTAACCATACTAGGCTTGTCAAACGGGAACTTATGAATCAGTGTATACTGAAACGGTACTGTTAAAATAGCTTTCTACTCTGCTCTAATAGAAAATGTACGCTCTCCATGGTAAACATGAGCTGCCTACTGACAAGTGGTGCTAACTGAGTAGAAGCATCTCCAAAAATCTACTGAAAAGACCTTTTCACAATACCCTATTCAACAGATAATCCTGAGCGAAAAGAAGCAATAGAAGCATACGTATGGCCAGGTAAAATACCTGGATGCACCTCCTAGAGGTACGGGCAGTTCTGGGGATGGCAGTGAAGGACGACAGCGCCTGGGCCCCATGTGACATACGGACAGTGGGTTTCTGTTCTCTTTTTCGATCTTTTGAGCATTTTAATCTTCTAGAGCTCGGCCTAATTCTACACTGACATGCCTCGAATTGATGTCGACCCAATCCAACCATAGGGAGGCGTTCTCTAGGTTGTGTAGAAGGCGCAGCAACAAACAACTTCTCAAATCGTTCCCATATGAATTATTTGTGAATTTTGGATTTGGAGGCTCAAAATTGGATGTCAATCCCAAGAATTCGTTTGAGATTCCTCCAAATCGATGTTGGGACATGAGAAGTGACATGAAGGAAGCTGTTTGGGTGTTGATGGTTTGCAGTGGTGAGAGGGGCGAAATAGGGGCCATTTGGTTTGAGGTAGGGGCGGCGGTTTTGGCCGGCTGTTGGCCGTCGACGGGGTGGGAGGGTAGTGGAGGGTGACACCTCAATGGGGGAAAGGAACCGGTGGTCTTCCAACGGCGTTTTGGCAGCCGGACTAGTTGGAGCAAGAGGACCCGATCTATGGCCGGAGTTAGGGTTTCATTTGGCTATCAGAGCAAGAGGATAATGTTGGGGTTAAATCGCATGGAAAGCATTAGTTCAATAAATGATGCCTCAACATTTATTTGTCATGACTGCACAGTATATGTTATGTCTTTGATCTCTGAACTAAAATTAATCCACATATATCATATCAAGTGCATATATATTGCATTTATATAATGGCATTTAGTACCATTAATAACCATGTGACAACCAACATGATAAGGGAAATTAAATGTATGGATAAATGGCCTATGAGTTTATTCAATTCATTATTTACTGCCACATTAATATGGTGCTAAGCACCACTAGAGCTAAGCAACACTTCTCATTGCACCTCAGCATGGTAAACCTTTCAATGGGTAATTCCACAGTTTTTGTACTTCTCGTGATTTTAATAATAATAAAAGAACTTATTTTCTCTTAATTAGCTAATCTTTATATTTTGTTGCTTATTAGTTATTCCACATCAGTTTACACCTACTTAAAATTATCTTTATATTTTATATAAAAATTTTATTACTATTAGTTAATAGTCTCTAGCTCTTCCGATCTATCTTCTTTTCTACATATTCTCACCCTAAAGCATTTCTTTCTAGCGAAAAACTTAGGCTTTAATGGTAATGGAAGTGTGAGTAGTGTTTTGGAGGTTGTTTTCTAAAGTAATGTGGAGTATAGGTTTTAGAAATATAGCACTCCTTATAATTCGCATTTAGAACTATGAAATTTTCTCTATTTCAATATATTTTATTGATAGCGGTAGAAAAGTTTATCATACTAAAAGCAAAACGTGCAACATAAACTTCAATACAAGGACAAGAAAATTTTTCTTTATTTACCCAATTGGTCATTTTTGCCAACATTATCATAATTATTTGACTTTCAGGGTTCTGCACCCGGGTTCGTGCTACTGTATTAATGGAAATTATTAGTTTAATCAAAGATGCCTCCACATTTATGTCATTGGCCACTATACATCGATCTATACCCTATAATTAATTAATACAAATGGCATACTAAAGCTCTTTTATATAATTGCTCCCAAAAAATAAAAAATAAAAAATAGCTCTTTATATAATTAATTAATAATTAAAACAATGAAATTAGTGCCATCAACTACGAGTAAGCACACCTTGAGACAACAACCAATGTGATATTGATTAATAAGTGAAACTAAATGTACGTATGAAGAGCTCATTTAATTCAACTTACTATTTATTGCCACAATAATATAGTGGCAAGCATCACGACTCATTGCACCGTAGAAATGCAAATATTTTAATGAGTATAAATGTTAGGGAAGTGATCACTTTTAGTCCTTTATAGCTTCCATAAGTTCCTTTTATAGATTTCAAATACTCTGAAGGCCATTGAATTCCAATTTATACATGACACATTGCATGAAATACAAGTTAAGTATTTTCTTTTTTTGTGGGGGTCATTTCAAAAGGAGGAACATATCAACATTATAAAGGGAAATGAAGTACAAAAACATTCAGCAAGCTGGAGATGAAAAGGGTTTAAAAAAAAAAAAAAAAAAAACCACAACAGACATTATAAACGAGTTAGCCAGAGCTAATATGTGAAAATGTAGTCACCTTTTTCTCTTCTTCCCTGTCATTAGGGTCGTTGCCGTTGCCACCAAATGTCCCAGAAACGTGGCCATTGTCATCTTTGAATGAAATGGACTTGATATTTCCTTGTACACGGGGAGGACTATCTGAGTTATCCCAAGACTTGCCTTGTAACTGCAAGGGTCGCCACCTGAACCTCCCCATGGACCAAATGAAACGATTCCCTCAGAGGACGCCTAGAACAAACGGTCCCCGTCATCAAAATACATATATGTAACTATTAGCATGAATGCGATGAAAATACACCTTAGAATAGCTTTACACCATTTGCTTAGATGAATGTTGGAATGTCGTGGTTATAAATGCAATCGTGCATGAGGTATATATAGAGATTAGGATGATGGAGGTATGATTGTCCTTTATGATTCTATTTTAATTTACTTTATCAATATATAATAATTGGCAGGAAAATCTATAATTGCACTTTAGCAGTGTATGCCTTTCTTTCCAAAAATTTAACATCTTTTGTACTCTTGTAATAATAATACAAATTAAAAGCACCTAGTCTCTCTTAGCTAATCTTTCTATTTTGTTAGCTGTTATTTATTCTACATCAGGTTACATATATGCAAAAGAATAATGCTATTTTCATATACGTGGTCATTCTATGATCTATTTGCAGTGCAACAAAAAACCACATTAGGCGTCGGTTTTACGGCACATTACGCGTCGGTTCTGGTGGCGACACCAGCGACAGCGACGCGAATTGTTCGGTTATACGCGTCGGTTTCTGGGCGACGCCTATGGTAGACAAAAGGCGTCGGTTTATATCTACAACCGACGCTCATTGTATTTCTTAATAAAAAAAACAGAAATAAAAGTACAATATAGGCGTCGGTTCCTTTTGAAGAACCGATGCCATTATTAAGTATACGCGTTGGTTGTAAACCAACAACTGACGCGTATAAGTTATGTTTTTATTTTTTGTAATTATAGTTCAGGCATCGGTTTTTAAGTAATAACCGAAGCCTAATGACTTTTTTTTTTTTTTTTGAAATTTGAAATAGGCGTCGGTTTTTTGTATAACAATCGATGCCTCTATTTCCCTTTTTTTTTTCCAGCATGCATTCAATATTGTAAGAAGCTGTTATAGCCCTACGGAACATGTAAAATAACAATCACAGCATCTAACAACAAACACATCATCCAAAACCAAACACAAATCCCAATACAAACATAACCAACACATGTAAATAATCTAACTACAAAAAATAAAATCACTTACAACTACATTGCCTTGAAATTGAATAAATTAATTTAGACCACTATAAATCAAATACTCCGAACATTATAATTACTGTATTTGCACTCAAATCATCACAATCTAATTAATCTAACTACATTCAACAACAAGGTCAAAGGTAAGTTATAATTGTGCAAAAATATTATGACATTAACAAACCGTTAGAATAATGTACACTAGCTAACTCTTGAAATATTCATGTTTGCATGAAAATGTATAATGCATATATAATCTATATTTCAAAAGAAATAAGATAAAAGATTATATACAATAGTCGATAAAGTACTTGGCCCACATATCTCGAATCTCGTCTATCTTCCCTTGATCATACGATTCAATATTATATGCCTACAACAAATAAAAAGTAACATAATTACTGTGTTAATAAAATATATACATGAAACTTTAGAAAAATCTTAGTTTTCGATAAATATTTGTACATTCTCAAGATATTCTGAACTACCAGAACATTGTGTGACTATATCGTACATATTTTTCAGTACACAATAGCCACATTCATTGGATCCTGGTTGGTGAGCACACTACAATTTTCAACAAATTGACAATTAACATTAGTAATTAAACCACTAAAGTTTGAAACTTCAATATATAGTTATTATAACATGTAGATAATACTTTTCATACCTTAATTGATTTCCGCATGAGATTGGTCTTCCTCATTTTCCCCTACGCCCACAATATTCTAGCTACCCTACAATTATAATATATATGTGTGTAAAAGTTAAATAAAAGAATCTAATTATAAACGATACCAAACGAAACTTTAGTTAGTGATAATTGCTTACATGTTCAAATCCGCCTTTATCTCAAAAGTGCGCCTATTATTCTCAAGAGAATCCAAGTAGTACACTGTATTACGCTTAAAGCATAGCACAAGCAGTAGCCAGTGGTTTTTGTAATATTTTATAATAATGTAAGTTTGCATATGTTAAGCACAAATATTTCAAATTAAGCGAAAGCGTGTTTAAAAAAAATCAATTAATATTTGTAATAGTTTTTACCCCTGATGATACGGTATTAGAATGTACTCCTTGTCCATCAATTTTCCAAGTGCGCTGAGCATGTAGTTGAAACCCGGCCCCCTCCCAAACTTGAAAGTTAACAGCCGCAGTCATCGATGGGGCGAAGAAACCCGATATTTGTAATCTCGAATTCATTACTTAACTGATGCTGGTACCTGAAATACATTACATCATCGGTGGAACGTCAAATAAAAAATTATATCATGTAACTAAATATGAAATGAAGAAATCTTACATTTCCTAAATTTGAAAAATAGATACGTTCAACCATCCCATTCTGAGCAGATCGGCGATATCGTCGACCGAAACATGAATTGTATTGACCTCATCAATGGGATGGTGAAACATATTCACATCCATCGACACATCAATGAAATCTATAGAAAGGGGCAACCTGACAGCCACGGCATTCAACTTTTTAAGAACGGGACTCAGGGATGCCAATGTTGCAGTGTCAACAAGAGTAAGCCATGCCGAAGAGCCTTCAACACTCGTGGATAGCTCAACACTCGCGGGCTCCTTGCCTTTTTCCTTGAATGCCGATTGCTCCACTATCTCCGACTGTGGCTACAATTTAATTGCCATCATAACATGGGTAACACGAAATGCAATGAGGATAGGAGTTTTAATGTAAGTTCAATTCATTACCTCTAGTGGCAACGCTAAATGTGAAGGCCACTGAGGGAAACCATCTTCAGCTACATCAACTAACTACTGTTGAAATGAATTTGACAACGGAAGATTCAAGTTCAATGCTTCAGGATATATAGAGTCAACCGACACTTTGCAATAACCGGGCAGTAGCTCTTAACCGTGCACCACCATACCAACCTCAGGTGGGTAAACCATTCCAACTCCTACAATTGTAGTCTCACCGTCACACACGAGGGCGAGACGACACGGGGTCGGCTTCTTTGAATATTCAACACAATTGAACAAAATAACGTTAGTTTTAAGAATTATTCTTGAATTTAATGGATTCAAAAGCATTATAACATAACATTAAGTACCTCTATGTCATGATATGAGGGAGGATCGACTGAGTGGCGGCTATTACGGGTAGGTGGCTGGGTGGAAGGACTAGCCACTATAGGTATTTCCATACATCCAACAAGATCCAGTGGTACTTCTATGCTAAGCGTTGGAAGATCTACGACTGCATCTTCTCGAATTGGGCCTGCTTCTGTGTCATGGTATCATGCTTCACTCATTCAGTGATGCTCCTAGTGACCTCTGCTGTTATTACCTGCCTAAGATCATCGATTGACACCAGCCCACTTTGTCAGATCGGAAGAGCGTCGTGTA
>CAVNYN010287469.1:6651-40298 GCA_963692815.1 Nyctanthes arbor-tristis
CCCCCCCACCCCCCCAAAAAAAAAAAAAAAAAAAAAAAGAAGAGAAGGAGAGGACAATTGCCTAGGATTTCATTAGAGGCATGAGAGGACACACTATCAATCTTCCCGCTTACGGGGGTGACGAGTTGAATGGTAATCTACATCCTAGATCAGTCCATTTGACCATGCAAAGAGCCCATATAGAACTCAAGCTGTACTAAACAACAAGAAGAGCCCTATGCCTCTATTATTCATCAAAATATTGGCCAGCCATGGTACCACCCATTTGAATTTTGTATGACATGACTGAAATCACATTCAAGACCCAAAAATCAATGCCTTTTGAATGGTCATTAAAAATAGGTTATGAATACCCAAGAAATATCTTTTCAAAACTTTGCTATGTGGTTATCCCCTTTACGTGACATTTATGTATGACATAGAAAGACGTGTATATGGATTTGAGGTCTGTTTATAAGGGTAGTTTGAAAAAATTGCAGTTAGATCATTAAGAGTAGATTGAAAAAAGTGATGGAGATGGTGTATAGAAATTCGTATGAGGCATTTTCAAATGAAATCAAGGTACTAAATTGTGTATTGGAGAGCACTGCCAGTCTTTGGTTAATTAGCACTTTGAAAAGTTTAATTGCAAGGAAGATGATGACACCGACCTATAACCTTATGGTTAGTGCAGGAAAGAATAAAGAAACTTAATCTTTAGTGTTATATGTTTCTCTTGACATTCACATCATAGTGGAAGAAGATTCAACAATTTACTGAAAATAAAGTATTTTCCCACTATAAAAGAGAACCTGTGAAGCAGAAACTAATATGATTTGAAGAGGAAGAGAAAGCAAGTGCAAAAATAAATAAATAATAAAAAAAAAATGTCACCACAAGAGAGGCTTAATAAGGGATTGAGAAGCCATAGATTTACCTTGCCGACAAAGTACTCCCGCCTAAAGATGTGATGAGTTAAGCGAAACTTGATCACTTCCGAGAAAAACCTGAAGTGATTGTTCCTTTTGGATTCCAGCTATTGCATCAAATATTTCCCTATGAGTAATATTTTATCTAGGACAGAGAAGTAAAATCAAATCATAGACGTGTATCAAATGCATACTTGACCCCACTGAAAATGATTAATCGCAGTGTCATGGCCATAGCTGTTGTTATTTCCATAACGAGTGTGTGCATATTCATCTCCCATAAGCATCATTGGTGTTCCCTAAATGCCAAACAGATAAAATGACATTGAAAGCTAATGTTAGGGACAACTGATTGCTCCATCACCAAAATTCATATCGTTAAACTCATTAGATTGAGCGAGAAAGTTCATGACAAAAGAGAATCTGAATCTGTTTGCAGATGACGATAATGTTCACTTATGGCTCGATGCGCTCAACAAAAATTTCTTTTTACTTATTAAATTTCGAGATGAGTTCCAGCAATGAGAGAAGTAAATGATCTATGTAGATGGCAACTCCCTAATCTCCATTTATAATAAAATTAGACATAAAAAACCAGCCGATAGCTATTGTTTCACAGAGTTTCTTCAAGATTTAAGACATTGTGTTTCACCATGCCTTGACCAAAGGCTCATATTTTACACACACACACAAAAATTGAAGTGGTTAAGTTCTATATAAAACTATAGATAAATAGAATTCCACACAAGTCTTAACTGGAAAAGAAATATCTCCACTTGGAAACAAACTACGGCCATATCATGGTGCAGACAGTAGACAACTTCTGGGATTTACGAGAAAATATTACTTGGTTTCCAAATGATTCGCTGTGGAACCAATGTAATTGAACCATGAGAGAGATGATATATTGCTGTTTTCCTCCTTCTAAAGCTAACTAGCAGCACAGCACATGATACATTTCCTTCCACTTGACGAGAGTGAAAAAGCCCGGGGGGTGGGGGGGGTGGGGAGTGGAAAAACAGAGCTCTATTTGAAATATAACAGTTTAGAAGCATTTTCTTTCTATGTTAAGAACTTCAGTTCTGATATCTAATTGGTAAAGATAGCTCTCATAGAGAATAGAGAAATAACCACTCCAGCTATATCTTGGTAGTTGTTAAGCATGTGTACCTGGGATATCATCAGTGCTAAATGGAAGTTCTTCATCTGTCGGGAACGTAGTGCCTTAATATTTTTATCTTCTGTTTCTCCTGATTTATAATTTAAAAAAAAAAAAAAAAAAGAATAAGAAGAGAGATAACAGTAATACATATTTCTAGCCAATTCTAATTGTAATTTGATAGAACCTTGGTCTTTCTCATGTATATTTTGTGATTTCAAGACAATTGTAATGTAATGTTAGAAAAAGTGAAAAACATTATTTTTAATGGATGAGTGTGTACTAGAAGAACAAAATGAACTAAGATGCACTCTTAAGAGTTTTCAAGATGCTCAAGTCTCTCCTTGTACCAATCCCAACTTTCTGAATAAGAAATTGAATGCCTTTTCCCCCATTTTCATTCTTGCTGCAAACTGCATATTAGAATTGCCTATTCTACCACTTGCTCTCACCTTACCGTTCGAACTATGAAATAATGTAAATAATGCAAAGTAACAAATACAAGATATAATTAATGAAGTGTTAACACTGGATATCTAAACTGACTTGATGGTGCCTATAATCATATACAAACCAGTTCTCTGGTAGCCCTAGTAAGATCACCCATTGAAGTTGGGAAGGGAAGCCACAGACCTTTCCAAGTCTAAGAGAACATTGACATAGAAAGGGTAGTTGACATGTGAAACGATTCACTAAGTGCTCTTTATCTTTTTCAAAGCACACTGCCATACTTACTCAAGAATAATCCTTTTGGGCACGCAGGTTTTTATCTGCTACTTGTGATGGAGATCCAATAAGTATATGAAATTAGACTTTTAGTTTATTTCAACCTATTACATTCTTTTTCCGAAAAAACCAACATATTACATTCTAGTTTAGGTCAAATTAGCTTTATTATTTCTTTATGAAATAATTGCAAAATGGGACAAACTAAAAGGTAATTCTTAAAATAGCATTTTTCTCAACAAATTATGAATGTAGCATATATTTCAATTAACAGATGAAATCGCACAAGTTATATTCCCCTTTCTATATTTCACACCCCATCATCACCACTCAACTTTTGGAGTTTTCAAGTTCAGTCTCACGAATCATTTCTAGAGTTTCGGCTGCTCTTCCTCCAAGCCAGAAGAGCATAAAAACTGAAGGGATTTTATGGACTGGTTAATAATGGATTCTATGTTTTGCGGAAAACGTTAGACCATAAAGACAATGGGAAACTGAAACACAAAAGCAACATTGTTATGGGGAAATGTTCTTTTTCCTGAATCTAGACACATTTATCCTAAATTCTTCTGACTGTGCAATAGTCTCCTAAGTAGCAGACGGCCAACACCAAAGAAATTGGACCTTGAGTGAGAAATTACAGAACCAACGGTTATTGGTTGGAGTCAGAATTGTTTGTAAAGTTTGGGAATAAATTGAAGTGGTTTTTGAGCTTGCAAATGTTAATAGATATACAAGTTAGATTAGCCATTAAAGGGTGGTGTTAGGTGGTTTTGGAGGCTGAATATGGAGGCAGTAACAGTAGAGCAATAATGGTGGTAGAAGGGTATTGGAAGATGATGATCATGGCAACATCACATTGTGGATTTGTTAGGTGATAGAAGTGAAAAAATTTTGAATTAGGGGTAAGATGGAATTTTTAACCTAAAATGTCCCGCCATATATATTCATAAATCGTGAAAGAATGTGCTATTTCAATAATATCATGCTTACTTCATGCCATCCAAGCAAAGCCCTCTTTCCTTATTAAATTAGTGACTCTTCTTTTAGTTTCCTACCTTAATTAGGCCTTGTTTCAACCTTATATAAATAAAGGGTTTTGCATTTTTATTCAGACTTATATCATGAATTAAATCTAATATTTCTCCCTCAATTCTAATTCCCTCCTCTTTTCCCTCTCTATTTTTGATTCTTGTTCACATTGCATTCTGCATCAAAATGCCATTGAGGAAGACTGTCCTCTAAAGCATAAGCCTCTGATGATGCTTCTATGGATGTTAAACAAATAGCAACTCAGCTTCAAGTTTTCACCATTATTCTTGATCTGCATCTCTTGACTTTTATTTTTTGCAGTTTCTAAAGCCAAATTAGCAAAACTTTGTTATGACCCGATCCAATAGATCATATTTTGGAAAGTGGCTGCTAGTGAGACCTGAAAACTGACTAAAAGCATGTTTGATTCACTTTATCAAAACATATTATAATCCCACCTACCATTGATTTGGCAACTACTCATTTATAACCACAAATTTCAAACTTCCATTAAATCTACACCACTCATTTCACTTCATTATAATTTCTCTTTATAAGTCAATCAACATAATGAGAATCAAACAGCCACTAATTCTGACTTCAAAGAGAAATAGGTTTAAAACCATATCAAACACCATTTTTTAGTTTTATCCAATTTAGCTTCCTCCAGGATTGATAGAAAAACGAAAAATTGTTCAACAGTATAAGGAGAAAAAGAGTGAGAAAGAAAAAAGAAAGACATAAAGCAGCTCCTTGTGCCAATAAATGTTGGCAAATCTAAAACAACTAGCTCAACACGTGTTTGACTATGCCTCATTGGTAAGTATGATAACATGGAGAAACAATCACTCCTTGTAAAATAAACATCATAACATGTAGAACGAACTGCATCATATAATGGTTATGTAGATATGAAATCTAGGTGGAGATGGCATTCGCCGAGGGAGCAAGTAGAAGAAAGAGTTAGATCGCACTAGGTTTACCTTCAAACCCACAATTCCAGCTAAGATTGTCATTACTTCCATCATTGCCACCTTCTCCATTGGCATCATTGTGCTGCACTTTCAGAGAAAGAAAAGAACGGCATTGTCAAAGTTCTTATAGATGACAAGTAGACTATGAATGTATACATGAAACTAAATGATACCTTAAAGTTGTAGGATACAAGGTCATAGAGTGTAAACCCATCATGTGCAATAACAAAATTAATACTATGGTAGGGCTTGCGCTTGTTCACCTACAGTAAAGATCACAATGATCATTTCTTTCAACCCTTATATATTTAAAAAAAAAAAAAAGAGAGGAAGGAAGAAGGGGGGGGGGGGTACATCACAAAGTCAAACAATCTACTCTCACTAGTTTTATTTCCATGGGAGGTCATTAATTGAAGAGTTAAACCAGCATCTTACATGCCTAGTAAAGAAACACAACTTATTTCCTGCTCCAAGTAACTTGTAGGTCAGTTTTTCAAAGTAACAAGACGGAAAATAATGCACAGAAAAGTATATAGATAATGATAACAAATTTTACAAGATTTGCCACATAAAAGACTTAATAAATCGGGTTGAACATAAACATGTTAATTCTTTCAGAACATAAAGAATACTAAGTGAAAGGCATAATATATAGTTGTAGTCCTCTACATAACAATAAAAGGAAAGTTACAACTGCCATCCAGAATCTGGCCTATTAATCTAAATAACCTTCCTTGTAATAAGTAGTATTATTTTTCCTATGAAGGCTTACTACAATTTGTCATTAATAAAGAAAAATAAACCACATTAAATCTCCATAAGTAAGAACGATATGGAAAACACGGCCAGTTTAGTGATTTAAATGAACTAGAAACCAAATCCTCCAGTCTCCACTTATCCAGGATTGGACTAAACAAGGAATGTAAATCCTCAAGAACCAATTGACTCAAACAATCTGAATCGAAGGATGACATCTAAATGCTTGTCACGCTTGAGACTTAGTTTTGTTCAAAGGTTTAACCAGGTTGAACAATATAATACACTGGTACTATAGTTAGTCAAGAAAAATATTCTTTGGAGCTAATTAGCTACAATGTTTACCTGGTATAGATCTGCAGAACCAGCAACTCGAGTTGCAAAACTTCCTTTCATGCCATGGTCACCCTACAGGATAATTAGCATTTTAATATGAAAATCTATGGTTATATTAGGAGCAAAGAGACTAAATAAGATAAACCTTTGGACCCTGGTCCAGAATATTATTGTTGTTTCCTTCCAAAATACGTGGCTAAATATTGAGTGTTTGATTCTCAATGTGTAAAATTTTCGGAAAATTATAATGAATGGGGTAGGAGTGGTGGAAATTTAAAAAAGTTTGAAATGTGCGGTTGTAATTGAATAGTTGTCAAATCAAGGGGTAACTGGAAATTTTAATTTTTGAAGAATTTGGTGCCAACAATGAGTTCTAACACCCTCAAAAGCTTCAACAGTTTGTTCAGTAAAAATTTCCATGTCAATAGATACATCACGCCGACTGTGAAGCTGCCCAGATATGCGTGTGTTTGCAGTTAGATAAGCAAGACAGACAGTCAATGCTTCCCAAATTACCATATTCATCCCCTGAACCAAGAGACATCCTTGACAAATGATGAAAATCCCAGTGAATTACTTATCGGTAACTGCTTCCATGTCTTAATTTCAGTAACTTTAGATTGCATAGGAAATAAATTTAACTACTCTCTTTCTGTTCCAGATTGTGAGACATATCTTTATATGGAAGTTATGTACCAATTGAACTGGACTTCACCAGACACTTATTTTCTACTGAGTATATTATCTCTTTGAGATTTCAATTCAGGTCAACTTGTATAGGAAAATGGACAAAAATCAGCACATCACATAATGGTGAAGACTTCTGTTAACTAAGTCATCTTCATAAACTTCCTATAGCTTCTTCAGTCCAAACAGATTCCACTTTTCTACTGAAAATATCAAGGTACTAATGAATTTTAAGTTAAATAAGTTCGACAATAGCAACAGCTGAAGTTTTCCACTTCCATCACCTTTATGTATCTTCTAACATCGTCACGGTACTTTCCATTCCACTCAGCCCACCTACAAAATCAAAGAAATTAGTGTGCTTTTGTGTGAACTTAATTTTGAATACACAAAATTTTGAATGCTTTTGCTCAACATGGTACACTGAACTGCTGACAGAAACAAAATTCTGACAGGATGTCTTTTAGTTGCATATGATTAGAGTGCAATAAAATTCCCCTTTGAAGTATCCAGAAAAAAGGTAGTTCCTTATACAATTTTCTTGGCATAACATATATCAAGTGTGCTGAAATGATAAGATATTATAGTTACATGTATCTCTATAGGCACAATGTGCGTGTTTGTACACCTCAATACAGAAAATATCACATGCAGACAACTTATGACGGCCTATAATTACATGTATCTGTATAGAATCTTTCATGTTAGGGGCCACGGAAGCCAATCTATTAATCCAGACAGTAAAAAAAATAAATAAATAATAAAATAAAATAAATAAAAATAAAATAATCAAATTGATATAAGATCTGCTATCTAGTGCATACTTTGGAGGAATAAGTTCCCAGCAATGTTCTTCAAACCACAGAATGAAGGAGAAAAATGTTCATTCTGAATATTGAGTATGTGGCATTAATATCCATGGAACAAATCGTATTACACAATTAATGCATCCATATATAAAAAGACTCTTAAATATGTGAAAACCTAGATTAAAAGGAAAAGGTTAACATCACGTGTGAAAAAAACAGAAACTATGGCTAATGATCTACATGCTTATGCAGCCTAACAGTTAAAACTATATTCCTGTTTCTGCAAGCAGAATCATGGAACTGACGTGTATGTGGTAGTTACCTGTCCCAGTTTGGAAAACTTCCAACTAGATAAAGGCCTCCACAATCCCAAGGTTCAGAAATCAGTTTACACCTTGATAGGATATTATCTTTTGCAATTGCCTGCATATTAAAACCAACGACTCAAACTCTTAGCAAAACTATACTATTCTATTCAAGAAACTAGAATTAATTGAAATCATCCCCCACTCAGAACTGATTTATTCAGAAAGGGAACTAAAAAGGAGAAAAAAAAATATTACCAGTTTAAGTACCATGTCACCTAACTTCGGAACTACAAATACAGGACATTATGTAACAGTAGCACACCCTCACATACAGTTCTACTGACAAATATTCTGAGCTTGGCAAAGAACGTGGCACTTCAATAATTAAGCCACCACCAAGAACTAAGACACAAACTACATTTTACCCCAACAGGAAAAATTTGTATCTTCTGCCACATATTTCAAACCACTTTAAATCTCCACCACTCATTCTACCCCTCTTTTCATTATAATTTGCCCCATAATTTTCTCCAATAATGAGAATCGAATAGCCACTTGCAATGTAGAAAATTTACAAGGCAAATTCTAAGACTATAAGTGTAACGACCCGAAAACTTAATTTGCTAATTAATGACGTGTCAACGTGACATAGTTTAAATTAACGGTCAATTTGTGTGCACTAATCTAGTCGGGATTCAAGCTAATCCAATTATATCTTGAACCGTATTTTTGTTTGATCAACTTATATTATCATTACACTTAATATGATGGTTATTTATATTGGTTATATTATCAAGTTTTGATTGGATTCGAATTTATAAATCAATATTGGTCTTGACATGGAGATAATAATTAATCATGACTAATAAATTGAGTAGAAGTTGACTTGAATTTATGACACTCGAGATGTAGAATTTATGACACTCGAGATGTATTATTAATCATGACCACTAAAATGAGTAGAAGTTGACTTGAATTTATGACACTCGAGATGTGGACAATTAAAGATAAAAGCTTAAGTTATTAATTTAATATATTAATACATGTTGATTCAATTTGCTTATTGTTACACAGATTTCAGATATCAAGCCTTATTATTATTATTATTATTATTATTATTATTAAGAAGTATGAAATAACTAGCCTAGTCCTACATCAACTTGGAGACACAGTGCGTGATACCTAAACCTTAAACAATTAGGATTCATAATATGTAGTGCTATAAATATATGATCACACATGAATACTGTATCCCATAATTAATTCATAGAGTATTTTGGAGAGAGAATTTAGAGAGCTTGTCAAGAGAATTCCATTATCATTAGAGAGCAATTCGATTGTTTTCCACGGTGCAATTGATTCTTCGCATGATCATTCACTCGAGCTTTTCTAAGCTTTAGCGTGAAGATTCATAAGAGAGTAACTTGTATTTACAATTAGTTCAAGTTCACCAACATTCAAGTAGACTCTTATTTTCTAAAAACATTTTTCTTAAAGATTGCGCATTATTGATTAATTTTTATTGAGGATGTGTACATACAACTGTGTGATTTACGAGAGTTACTTGCTTTATTAATGAGAGTTACTTGCTACAGGCATGAGAGTTCGAAGGTTTGCATTTACCATGCAATGGAAGAAATTATCAAGAGCTTAAATCGCATGTTTATATATATCATTCATAATATAGATTAATTAATATGCGACATTGACAAGTGAGCATTTTTATACTCGTTCTTTTCCAAAATTAACACTTTCCAGGTTTCAGGGTCGGTGCGGATCGACGGATGGTGGCACTACTAGATATTAAAAACTTTGAGAATTGTTATTTACTGTTATTTAGATTTTAGAATTGTATGTTTTTTAACTGTTGAGTTTCAAAGTTATTTCAAAAAAGTCAACTATAAATTTTCAAGATAAGATCTTCTGCGCTTGATTTTTATGTTGTTCTCGCTTTTTAAAGGCCATTTTTAAGACAGCTTAACTTCTCGGATTTTTGAAATTCAGGGCGTTACATAAAGAATATATTCAATATTTGCATGGTACTACCAATTGAAATATTGATGAAGGCAGAAAAGCATTTCATCTTGATAACCATAACAAATCTACTAATGCCCAGTACATGGAAAACCAGGTGAGAGTTCTAAAGAAATTTCAACCACAAGGTAACAAGTCAGGTGTGAAACGATGAAACGGATATTTTAACTTCCCAATTAGAAAGGAGCCAAATATGAGTTTCTCAAATTGAAAGAGAAGTTTGTCAATTCACTTCGTAATTCCAATGCCAAAGACTTAGCTGAGCACGAGCGAACAAAGATGGGGGACATATTTGTGTCCCCAAACATATTGTTTCACTAACTTGCTTGGTTTGTCAAAACTGAAAAGAGACTTTATTGACCCATTTGTAATCCCAGTGTCAAAAAATAGGATAAGCACAAGGGAACATGAAGAAGACAGATCTGAGTTCCCAAACAAATTATTTTGCATCAGAAGTGTCATTTGACATAATAATATCGGAGTGCAGGTTTAGATTCTATTTCAGAAAGAGCAATTATGGTACTATTTTCCAGTATCTAGAAGTTACTTCCTTACAGAAATTAAACTTAGCTAAATCCTATATAAAGGGAGTTACTATTTTACAAATACTCAGACTTGACTTATGAAATAAATTGATACTGTTCCCAATTTCTTCTGATTTTTCTGCCCTTTATTCAATCTGTCTAATTGTTCTCCCCTTCCTATCTATCTCCTACAGTTTATCTTCCGCATTTTCCCTCTCTTTCACTCTTTCCTTTGTTTATCTACTATGTTTTGAATCAATTTTGATATAAAAGTAAGTGTCAATATCCAATGATCATATGAATGAACAACAGTCAAATATGTTCCGTTACTTACCCGAATCAGTGGGGGAGCACTAAGAGGAGAACCATCAGTTCCACGACAAAGAGCACTAGCAAGATCAAAGCGGAACCCATCCACGTGATACTCGAGGACCCTTGAGCGGAAGCAATTTTGATGAAGTGAAAATGAAATTCAAGTAAAGGATACAATTAATTCTCATAAAGATGAACCATGTTCCTACAATTTATAAACACAACAAAGAGAATGAAAAAAGACACAGATAGATCTGAACTTCTTGACATGCCATGCTGTTCTAATGAGGAAAAACTAGGAAATAACATTCACTTTTCGCAACTTGAGGACAAGATAAGTGGATAAATTTCAGAGCAATGCATGTCTTCAGTTCACTTTACTAGCAAAAACAATCCAGCATAAACATCAAAAAATATGACCAGAGATTAAATAGATTAAGAATGTACCAGTGCCTCAAGCTATCGAGTACTAGTTCCATGACCACCGGATGGTTACAGTTGAATGTATTTCCTGGATATTAGTGAAAATTTGCATATCATAAAACAAAGATATTCATCATACTGGAGAAGAACAAACAATAACAGACACTCCATACCATTAGCAAAGCAACTGTGAAGTTGGTTATAAATAATACCAGAAACAGCTTGTATTTAAGCCATGGGAAAAATCTCTACCTCCCCACAATCTTTTGACAACATTCAAAGGCCCCAATCAGACTTACAGTTCACTAATATATTACAATTCAAAGAGACCACAGCTTTGAATTCAGTGTAACAAAAAGATGGTGAGAGTGAAAGAAAGTACAAGATATGTTTTTGCCAAATGCACCTTGTAGAAGATTAGAAAGCATGTGAATGAGTCAACTCAAGAGACTATTGTAATTGGTTACCAACAAAGAAGGGTAGAAAGGTGCAGAAGAAATTACCACACCCCGAGAAGTTCAGCAACTGGCCATTGTTATTTAAATCTACCATGTAGTAAACCTGAAAATAATATTAGTTAAGTGACAAAAAATCCAATCATCCATTTCGGAGATCATAAAAATTAAGAATGATTTTCAATAAATTACAATCCAGAAAAGTAAGACTCAGAATTTAGTAGCCAGTTTCAAAAGAACTTTGAGCCCTCAGCTTTTTAAATATTAATTCAACAGACACTAAATACTATGCTTTAATTGGATAAGATTACATACCTAACCAAGTAAGTAGACCTAAGGAAGCTAGAAAGCTGAAAGTACTGTTATGACCCTTCTTCATAGATATTTTATATTGCATGGATCTGAAAACAGGGGGAAATCCCGAAAAGAAAAAGAAAAGACAACCACAAACAGCTATTTATTGGTTCAAGTATATAGTTAACTCTTTGGTTTTATTTGGATTGTTGATCATGTATAATTTTCAGATGGGTTAATTTCACAAATCGTCCCCAACCTTTGGGTTAAGAATCGGTTTCGTCCTCAACCTTTTTAAGACACACCACAGCCCCCAACCTTTCAAAAATGCACACAAATCGTCCCTATTGCTACTATTCAGCCAAATTTTTTTTGAAAAAGACGATTATACCCCCCATAAACATTTTAAACTTTTTTTTAAAAATGGTTAAAAATAATAAAAAACTAAAAAAACCCACCCCACCCCACGTCTCCCTTGCCGCCGGCAGTACTGCCGGCGGCTAGCCGCCGGAATGGTTCATTCCGGCGGCCAAAAAGGGGGGTGAATCCCCCCCCATTTTGCTGCCATTTCTGGCAGCAAAATGCTGCCGGAATGAATCCCCCCCATTTCGCTGCCATTTCTGGCAGCAAAATGCTGCCAGAAATGGCAGCCTTTCCGGCAGAAATGGGGGGGGGGAATGCTTCCGGAAATGGCAGCCATTTCCTGCAAAAATGGGGGGGTCAATCCCCCCCCCCCATTTTGCTGCCAGAAATGGCAGCGAAATGGGGGGATTCACCCCCCTTTTTGGACGCCGGAATGAACCATTCCGGCAGCCGGCCGCCGGCGTGGGGTGGCGTGGGGTGGGGTGGGGTGGGGTTTTTTATTATTTTTAAATATTTTTAAAAAAAGTTTAAAATGTTTATGGGGGTATAATCGTCTTTTTCATAAAAATTTGACGGAATAGTGGCAATAGGGATGATTTGTGTGCATTTTTGAAAGGTTGGGGGCTGTGGTATGTCTTAAAAAAGGTTGGGGACGAAACCTGTTCTTAACCTAAAGGTTGGGGACGATTTACGAAATTAACCCTTTTCAGATTTGTTTCCCCTTCAGAATTCCATTTACGTGCAAGTTGAAGTTGGAATATAAGAAGCTTATAGAAAATTCAATAGTGTAAGTTTTAAGTAGAGAGGAAGGATGTGATTTTAATTTGTGGAAGTGGATAATCTGATAGTAGAGAGAAATGTAAGTTACAGATGGGTTATAGTCTATAAATACAATATTGAAGACAACTAAGGTTGTTTATTCTCTACCAGATATTTACATGAAAAAATTCAATACGGTAGGTAGAGAATGTAGAGGTTCTAATTACAAATCCCCCTTCCCCCCATTTAAGAAAACTGTGCATGCGTCGAGTCTTCAGCTGCTAGTAGGGATGTGTGGAAGATAAAATACATATATAACTTTTGTATGCTTTCTAATATGTTATCAATGGTGATTCACAACATATAAGTTGGAAGTTACACCAATGAGGCACAACAGCAAAAACTCATTTCAAACAGAAACTACATGCATACATTGTTGAATTTAGCAAAAAGCACCTTTCAGATGCCAAAACAACAATTGAGGTAAAAATTTGAGAATAATGACAAAAGGAATAAAAGTAAAACGACATGAAACCAAAATTAACTTATGGCACCTTAAGGTCAGAACAAGCATAAAAAAATTGTTTAAGGTAAAGACTATGATTATTTTTTAACTTGGAATCCAGAAGTTCAAAGTAAATAACCAAAAATCCCGGAAGAAATGAGAATCTTGACCATACTAGGCTCTCATGATCAAAAAGGGGAAAAAGAAGAAGAGAATCAACAACAATGTTTCTTCCCCCTATGTACACTCCGCTCCAACTGGTTGAAAGGAAAGGGTAGACAAGGGCCAAGAGAGGGTTTTCCTTAGCTTAATTGACAAACTTCATGTATCTTAAAAGGTGAACCATTAAGCATGTAATGTTTAGAAAAAGCGAAGAAGAGTAGTCGAAGGAAGATTCTATGGTACAAGCTATTGGCTCATAGTCGTTACTTCTTGAAATTTGTTGATAATCATCTGATTTATAAAATAGCCCACCAAAACTCCATTCACTCATCTCTGGAAAATGTTTATGCTTCATTAGAATCCCGTCTTCATGATGTAGGTATTGTCAAGTAAGGTCAGAGCTGTAAACTAATATATGAATCCCTTAAGTTTTCTTTAAATACATCACCCATCAAACTTTGAGATGTCGTCGGCGCATTCGTAATGCCTGAAAGACATGAATTCAAAATTCATACATGCCTTTATGGGTTTTGAGAGAGTATGAGTACATCATCCTAGGCAACTCCAATCCAATGGTAGCCAATCCTCAAGTCAATTCTAAAGAAGTAAATTGTGGCATAAAGTTCATCAAGTAAAGACTCTTAGAACTTAATCATTAAGCTATTTATCTCTATAATCAACATAAAACCGTCCGAATCCATCCTTCCTTTTAACCAATAGCACAGTGAAGAGAGCTAACCTCTTGCTAGGCCACATGATTCCACTATCCAACATCTCCTTTGGCATCATGTCAATAAGATGTAAGACTCGAATAGATACTCATTTACAGTGTGATTATGCAACATCCCCCCACCAGGGCCCAGGGGAATTGGAGAAAGAAAAAAAGAAAGAAAGAAAAGGACAATTGCATCAAATCATCATATATAGAGACTAGGATACTTATTTGATAGTGTATGACAATGCAATCACCTTGTTATCTATGCCACGAAATGACGTAGTATAAGGATTCTCGTCATCCGCCTCATTTGTATGATTATAGACAACGTCCAAAATGACCTGTGGATAGTAAAACAAGCCTACAACGATGAGGATTTTATAAATAATCAACAGGATTTTATAAGTAATCAACATACAGTTGTACAATCATATAAAGAAAATTTTCATTTAACGAGGAACGTCTAATATACTAACTTACAAGATTACCTCCACCAGAATGACAATAACATGAGATACATCTACATTCACCATGAGAACCAGCTCAATGAGAAATGCTAAAGCTTCAAAACTCATTTTCTCATTATATTTTAACAGAATTCCCCGCCTCAGGTACATTTTTTATACATGAGTGTTCTGTGGACTGCATCCACATGATTTGCATGCTCTGAGTACATTACACTTAATAAAAATGCTATGCTGGGCCTGGTATGAAACCCACAAACTAACTTCCCCAATAGTTTTCTGTTTGGCTTTTTATACCCACAAAATCTCCAGTTCCTAAAGGAAATTTGTGGTTAGGGTCAGTAAAGATATCAAGAGGTTTGTAAAAGTACACACGAACCGCTTTACAAAGATCTAATGCATACTTCCTTTATGAGGTGACAATACTCTACGTAAACCATACAATTGGCTGGCCGAAAAATTTGTTTCAGCAAATCAAGGTCTTTAATCTC
The DNA here is from genome assembly GCA_963692815.1 of Nyctanthes arbor-tristis. Taxonomy (NCBI): domain Eukaryota; kingdom Viridiplantae; phylum Streptophyta; class Magnoliopsida; order Lamiales; family Oleaceae; genus Nyctanthes; species Nyctanthes arbor-tristis. The sequence goes on from CAVNYN010287469.1 coordinate 21,848, forward strand.
AAATTTATTAGGCTTCCTGAGTTCCCTGATTTTAACTTCATATTTCCGGTTATGACTATGTCATCCACATATAGAGTGAGAATAGTAACTAAATCAGAAGTTCAATGTTTGAAAAATAAAGCGTTATTTTGATGGCCCAATTCAAACATCTAAAACCAAGCTCTGGGTGAGTGTTTCCACCATACAAAGATTTTCGAAGCCTATAGAACTTCAGTCTACCATAAAAATATTCAAAAAATCAAAGCCCTTCGGAAATTGCACAAGATACGTCTTCTGCTAGTTTTACCTTTAGGAATTATTACATCCCACTGATAAAGAGGTCAATCCAAATTAGCTGAAAATGAAATCAAGATAATTGATCTTTCCTACAGGAACAAAGATTTTTCAACAAATTTAAAAGAATAGTGAAAACCTAGTGAAAACCGGTCAAAACGGTTTGACATAACAGGCTATGGTACCATGTTAACATATTTCACGGGGGAAATGAATATAATTCTGGGAAGCATCACTTTACATCTTCTAGATCTGATAATTAACACATCTCCAAGCCAATAGGACATAAAAAATCAGTTACGACACTAAAAGAGTAATATTATTTAAAGAAAAAGGGACTAAATAAAATCTGCTTGACATGTGAAAATATCTTAAACAAATCAACAAGAACTATGAGTTGCCCAAGAAACAAAATAACCTTTCAAAAACTGCAAGCAAATACAGGTAAGACTACCTCAATTCCAGCAGCATGCAGAGCCTTAACCATTTCTTTGAACTCTCGAGAAGCATTCACAGGTCCTCCACCATTACTCGCATAACGACTCATTGGAGCAAAGAAATTTATTGTGGAATAACCCCATGTATTGATCTTCATACAATTAGAGTACCAAAGAATCATTATCAATTTATTAGTAGAGACTGATGGCAAGAAACAATGCCTTGAAGAAAGAATTATGCTCGTCACATGTACAATGTGCTCAACTTCTTTGCTTGTGCAAATAATCCATAATTATTTATCTGCCACCAAAATATAAAGAGCTCATATGTAGAATTCTTGTTATACCATCATAATTATTCCATTTCTAGAATTTCCTCCAACATATTAAGGGCCTTTGGCAAGATATAAACTTTTTAGTGCAAATACTGGTTCTCATAATGAGGTAGTGCATACTGGCTTTCAATGCTCCCTTTCAGAAGGACTCGGGCTCTCTAGCAGATAGCCATCATAAGCAGAAGTGGGCTCATCGAGTTCATTAACTAGACCGGATTTATTTAACAACTTACTTCTTCAAATGGCCAAATTTTTCTTTATGATTTTTTGAACTTCCAGAAGCATAGTACCAGCCATGAGTTGTAATCAACCCGCCCAGACCTCTAGCTCAATACATATTTTATGGGCCAGATTATTACACACTCCAGCATGTACCCAAAATCAAGATGCAAGATTCAACCCATCTTCCGGTAACCACCACCTGAAACACCCCCCCCCCCCCGGGGGGCGGGGGCCCACGCCCACAAAAAAAAGGGGGGAGGGGGGATCTAACCGTGGGTTTAGCATAAGCATACCAACATCTCAGACTCCAACACACGAGGCAGAACATATATGGAGTAAAGGCGCAGGAGTCTCATGCAAACATCATCATATTCAGCTGAAGTAGATTAAGGAACAGTAATTTGACTAACCAGATGATCCCTGGGATTCGGGCGCCTTTGGAACTCCAATTCATCAAATTCAAATACAGGCAGTAATTCCACAGCATTGATGCCAAGCTCCAAAAGATGTGGTATCTTCATAGAGATGAATGTCAAGCAATTTAAATAATAAATTCATAGTTAATATATTTTTTGTGTAGTATAGCACACGGCAAAGATGTCGACAACAGGAATAAAATGACACACCACTTAACGGAAACTGTGGAAAAGCAAACACAAATGAGTGTATTCACATTAGCATAAGTTATTCCAGGATGCTTGTTTACTAATGAGTTGTCTGCTCATAGATTTAGAGCTTGTTCTAGAGAGCTTTATCTTAAATCAAAAGTTGATAAACAAGTCAAACTTTAATAACAACCACATATTCTCATGTTAACACTTCCCAATTACCTTTCTCTGCATTCCCACCAAACCATTCTCCAAAACTTCAGCTTTCAAAAATCAAAATCTAACATAAAAACTCCCAAGAACAAGCCCTCACTACATGGGAGAAGCAGAAGAAAAGCTAAATGATGAGAGAATATGGAATACAGCAAACTGACCAAGACAGGACATCGCGGCATCTACATAAGGTTCGTATAAATTTTTGTTGCTATGTAACTATTACCTTCTCTATGACGCCAAGGTAGCTACCACATATTTTAGGATCCAACCCACTAGATTCATCAGCTGTAAAAGCACGGACATTCATTTCATATAAAACAAGATCTTTCTGCAAAAACAGGATTAAAGATACAATGGTCAATAAGCATATAAAAATAAAAATAAAAAGAACTTGCAAATTGTAGTGGGACACATCCCACAAGTTCTAATGATGCTAAATGATAAGATGTGAACTAACTTAACGGGTGTTTGGTTCCCATTATAATTTCAAATTATAATAGGAAAATCACAATAAGGTAGAATGAGTGGTGATGATATAAACAGATGTTTGAAATTTTTGGTTCGGATTGAGTAGCTGACAAATGGTGGTAGGTGAAACTATAATCAGGGAAGGATAATAAGAATCAAACACCATTTTCACCGTTTTAATCCTATTAGCCATGGATCAAAATATAGAAGACCAAAAGTAGGGGGAATAATTATATTACATTGATAAACAGTTGACTTATGCATTGATGCAAATATGCTTACACCCGCACCCACAGAACCAATGAAACTGACCTTTGACTTTTGCGACATGAAAAATCTTTTATTTACAGGGTGAAAAATTTATGCATACAACTAAGTGTCCTATAATATTTCCTCGACACCAGAAGTAAGGTTAAAAGACAAGGAAAAAAAAGAATAGGATAACCAAAACCATTTGCAACTTTAGCATTCCATAATGTTTCATATCGTCCACATTCAAACAGTGAAAGGTTCAAATTTTGGATTCCTATAACTTGCTAGTTAAGGGGGTCAGTTGCCACCGCCATGTAATGGAATTCCCACCTCACCACAAGAGCTTTAAAATATATTCCAAATCCAAAGCATGTGTGAATTCAAAACACCAGCAGCTTGACAATGATACCAAGACATATTTCTCATGGCACAAGTCAACTTTAACCAATTCAAGTTGATATACCTCTGGAATATTAGGAAGCACGTAGTTTTGCCCCCAGTCAAATGGCAAGCTATCGAAATCATAAGTTCCCCAATATTGAGACATCTTATCGCTGACATCACCAAAAACTCGGCGTCCTTCAATCAGCTTTGCATATGGATCAAGTAGAATAATGCTGTTATCAAATCGATGCCCTTGATGCCAACGTCGTGGACCATCGATGTGATAACCATATAAGACATTACTACGAGGCAGATCCTACGACAAAAAAATTTCCGCATCAATTAATGGAAAAGCAAATAAGAAATATCCTTAACGAAATCCACAGACGTTACACTACTAATCCCTCTATCCCAAATATATTGTCTACTTCCCTTTTTGGGTTTTCCCAAATATATGGTCCTGTTTTCATATTAAAAAGTCCACTTTTCATTACTTTACTAATCCCCCCCCCAAAAATTAATACTTGGTTATAACGGTCCATTTTGAATTTTACTTATCAAATAGGGGTAAATTAGGAACATGGGTTACAAAATCTTTCCAATACAATTCTTAATCTTTGTGAAAAAGCAAAGTGGACATATATTTGGGAAGGGGGACTCTATAATGGGATGAATTTCACAAGTGCTAAATATCATGAAGTTACAGTTCCCAATGATAGGCCTACCAAAAACTTCCTATTTGGATTTCTAGAGAAGATAACTTAAAATATAGGATAAAATGATTCAGGAATGGCACAAGCATATAGAGGACTTGGATTTAAATGGAGAAGATGAACTAAGGTTAGTATTGATGCTAGAATGTGACCGCATTATTGTTAACTATTGCAGTTCAGTTCGTTGTTGAGTAGACAATCATTAAAACAATTAGAAGTTTGATTCACATTTCTTCTCTTTCTTAGGAAAGGGCATAGAACACTGGAAAAGCAAAAGATACAATATCTCTGGAAGCAAGAATACAAGTTATTACACTGCCAAACTCTTTTAATGACCACTTACGGATTCAGATTTCCATTATAAGTAAAAATATTATAGCCTCCCCAAGAAAAAAGTGAATAATTCTATCTGTAAATGTGAAATACTATTCCACCCTAATCAAAAGAATATCATGAAGTTCATAATGCATAAACTTAATGCAGTGCTTTTCTATCAAATTCCACAGATATGTGTACACTTCTGAAACCTATGGAAAAGAGATCTATTTAAGAAGAAAATCATGACCTTAACCCAGTGCTGTTACAGCTATGGCATGAAAGTAAACATATTATAACATGTGGACATCGCAAAATAAGAAATTTGTAAGAATAATCTCATGTAAGCCTTTTATTTTTATTTCAAAATAGAAATTGGTCAAACAGTTTCTACATTCCAGAGACCCACAAGTAGAATAAAATTCTATACCACCCATTACAAGCTACGAAAAAAATCTACAAAAACTTATAAAGTAATACTCCTATAAGTTAATATTTCTTAGCAAATGCCGTTCCAAAGCCTGGAAAGTAGCTACGAATCAGTTATGATGGATTTAAATTACTAACAAAACCACTATATTGTTGTTAGTCACTCTTTTCCTTCATTCTTGTGATCAGATGAGCATAAACTTCATCATATCATAAGTCCAGCTAAACATGAAATGCATACCTTACTCAATATAAGTTATATTTGAAGTTTGTATTGACATTAAGAGAATGATATTGAACATTTTTCCTGAAATTTTTTCCCCTTTGTTTGCCTTGCATGCTGAATATACGGTCTTTGCTTCCCCGGGGGAGGAGATCATTTCATTAAAATTTATGTAAGATCATAGGTCTATTGAAGTTATTTGTTTCTTTATTTTTACATAGTGCGCTTGTCTAACCAATTTTTTCGATTAAAAACAACTATCAATTTTTAGAAATTTAACAAATTTGGTCCAAAATAAATAAGTTATTAGCTTTTATGAAGGTAGTTAATTAATAAATATTAACAAGACATCAATCATGTGCTCCAGATTAAAAACATAAAAATCTTAAATAAATTTATTGATATAAGATTTTAGACATTGCTAAAAATATACTTAATGAAGGTTTAGTTCAATCAAATGAATACTTCCACCCAGCTGAATATAAGGAAGGGGAAGTGCAAGAGAAATCATAAAGTAATGATCGAATCTTCGGATGCCCCAAAAATAGTATGAGGTACTTGGAAATGGTCGAAGTAATTGAATAGGAGGATCACTATGACTATAGCCCTCGGTAAATTTACCAAAGACGAAAATGATTTTATGTTTGATATTATGGATGACAGGTTACAGAGAGACCATTTCGTTTTTGTAGGCTGGTCCAGTACCAAATGGTCCCTAACAATGACCCTTGTATGCTGATTCTCCCCATTTTTTCATTATTGGCTTTTTTTTTAATTTATTTATTTTTAAATAAAATAAGCATTACAAGGAGATTGTAGGGGAGGGGAATAGAACCCTGAACCAAGGGTGTAAACATCCAATAAAGATACCACTAGATTACAGAGGTCTTGGCTTCATTATTGGTAATTACCTGCCTAAGGCCGTAAAAAATTGGTAAATAGAAGAGAACCATAACAACAAAATGGGTTATTGGTCGGATAGATCTTTTAACTATTATAGACTAATATTTCTCGCAGTGTCCCGCCTCCCCCCGAATGATCGGTGCGGCGGTTAGGCATCCTTAGACGAAAGAATCCTGAAGCACCACCACGAACTAGCGCGTCCGCCTGCGGTAGTGATTGTGGACTCGTACAAGGGAGTAGACGGTTGACCCCTCCTGGAAAAGAAGATTTCTCCGGGGCAGGGTGATGCTTTCTAGCTCAACACGTGTGTGGCAAGCGAAAGGTGCGTATAGAATGGGATCAAGACTAGTGGGTCGGGTGGATCTCGAAAGATATGAAAGATCTCCCGGTTTCAAAGCAGTTTCTGGTCCCTCGATCTGAGCAGCATCTCTTTATCGTCCGAGATAAGGTTTGCAGATGCGATCGTGAATCGAACCAGATCGAAACATTTTGCAAAGTTCACCTTCTCGCAGGGGGCCTTACAAGCTCATAAAATGGCAATTCTTCACGTTTTCCTCCTCAGTGCAGTGAAAGAAGAGGCTACGCACAGCCTCCTATGAAAATCTTCATCGTACCCAGCCGGCCCCATAGGCAAAGCTATTCCCGATCTCAATCTTCCCTTGAGGAAGATCCGCACGACCAGAAGGGCAAATCTCATCCTTCCCTGCCCCCATCGAGAAATAGCTGGGAGTGGGGGCTAAATGGAATTTCAAATTGGACATTGCGCCTTTCGGTGACTGGCCTTCAGATCAATTTCATCTTCTGCCAACTCCAAGGGCCCCCACTCAGCATTGTGCAACTTCACTACATACCATCTAATCCACCCCAAAATCACATGCCCTATCTCTCAACTCAATTACCATGCTAGGTGATGTTTTTCTTTTCCATGCACAACCAATTACTTCTTCTCCAAGCATAAGTTAATTTTAGTTGGCCATATATATTAAGAAGTAAATGTAGATTATATATGCAGAAGTATAGCAGTGAAGAAATGGGGGAACAGAAATTCATAGTAGAAAATAGAAAATAAAATTCCAAACATGGAAATGTGGCTCTTGTTCACTTCAAATATTTTAATAACTTATTATAACCCAAGACAGAAGAGAGGAGTAATGATTTCTTTGATCATTAACTGCATAAATGGCTGCTTTAGCATTAGATGATATACTAACTACAGTATTCTTTCATATCTCGCTCAATTAGTTATGTCACATTTAGTGAAAGCCAAAAGGTTGGACCAAGAGGTGTTAGTTTTCGCTTCTCAATTGGGGAACAAAAATTTTTTCAGCCTGTGTATCTATCTTTCAGGCCTGTGGTGGTGGCTGCGGCTGCAGCTGTGGGTTGATCAATCTGGGTCAAACCAATATTATGCAGTTCTGTCAAAGTCTGCTACCATTGGATGTAGATAGCCAGCAAAAATGGCTGAGGTGCTGGCATGAGGTAGGAGGTAGAAGGGTGTTGTGGAGAAAAAAAGAAGCCACTCAAATGGTTGTTGGTGTTCAATATTTGGGATATAAGAGTGCGGAATCTTTTCAAAATTTTCAATATTTTATTTATTTATTACTCTATATATAGGTCCCTTTAACTTAACCATTTGTGGTTTTTGGACAATATCACCCCATTTCTGTTATTTGTGTAAGAGTCACAAGCAAAATTTTTCTAGATGGAAACTCTGTACGTGGGCATTGCGCAAAAGGTCATATGCTAGGGACTTTTTGCAACAAATTCCCTTAGAAATAGGCAAAAAAAGCAAGAAACAAGGGAAAGAGAGAGGAAGATGTTTGTTCAATATAACTAAAAATGTATCTGAATTTAGAATAAACAAAAAGGACAACTGAAGTTTTGAAGAGACGGATTGTAATGACCTAGCCACCGCCATGACCACCTCAGGGTTTGGCCTCTTTGTCCCTGGCAGCAGGAACAATACGGTCCTTTTCTAAAACATTAATTACTATCACACTACCCCCTGGAGGTTTGCTCAATTGGTACTACGATTCTAGTTAAGTCTTCCATTAAGGAGACATCTAGAGTTTGAATCCTGCGGATGTGTCAAAATCCGCCTTTGAAGCGTAACCTCGAGGCGACAGTAAGTAGTTAAACGGTCCAGAAAAGATCCACGTGGTTCACATCGCCAGGGACATAGAGGCCGAACCCCAGGTGCCATGGCAGAAGCAGGGTCCTTACAAGGGTGCCACTTTAGTAGTCGGTAATCTGAACAGATTTTTCTCCGCAATTTTCTCCAACAATGAAGGAAAGAAAAGCTGAGTGAAAAAGCAACAAATGAAAAACAACACTTCACATATTTATTCAACAAAAACTGATGTTTTGTGGCCTTCCTCCAAGAGCAACTACTTAAAGGAAAGATTCAATTACTACAAGAGCCTAAAAATTCTCCCACCTATCAGTTCCATCTTCAATGTTTTCCTTTTTAAGAACTTTCGTTCTTCGGCATTCAAAATAATCACCATCTGTATAAAATTGTACTAAAAAGGAATACTGTGTTCAATAAATCTTCAACATGGATCAGAGAGAACTTACAGCAATAAAAAGTTGGCTAACCGAAAGTAATCATATTGACAATTTTGTCATAAGAATTGAAAGAAAAAAATTATTTAAAAGAAAAACATATATATATATATATATTATATGTATTACCTCAACACGTATGTGCCATACATCTCCTGTTCTATTCACTTGTGGATCCAGTGTTAATTCAATCACCCCCTCGGGCATCATTCCCCTAAAATTATATATCAATAAAAAATTTTAAAAAATAAATAAAAAACTAGTACTTCAACAGTTTGTACTTAAACATAAATGGATATTAAAAAAAAGTCAGAGGTGCAGGAACAAAGGATATTTCTAGCAATACAAAGATAACTCGTGCGTGTTCAAAAAGGGAAGGGGAAAAAGAAAAAATGAGGAAGAATTGTGAATAACTTGTTACAAGAAACTATTAAATAGTAGAATCAGCTAACAAAATATCCAGCACAAACTCGAGTTCAACTGAAATATAGCTCACAAACTCGTGGCAATGTGAGGAATTTGATTCTGACCTCTCACGAAGACTTAAGCAAAGTGTTACTGATGTAGCATTTTGAGAGAAAATTGCAAAATTGATTCCATCTTCAGCCTCTGATACTCCTAATGGATGTGCCTGACCTGGAAGAACTTTCAGTGATGGCATGGTTTCCAATATTTGAGAAGCTTCTCCCTTGGATCATAACAAACAAATGAAGAAAAGGTGACTACCAATCTTTGTTCCAAAAAATAAACTATCATACAAATACGATATTTTGTAGAAGTTCCATAAAAAATTTAACACAAAGCTTTTCCATATAGAAAATGATTATAAAGAATACGAGTGCCTGAAGTTTTAATTTTAAAAAATTATCACGTTTGTTTCTTTTACTTTAGAGTTGATTAAAAATAATTCTTTTTATTCGATAATATTTTTATTGCATTGTATTATATCATGTCTTTGAGAAAAATTTTGCTTAATTAACTTGTGCCCCTACTGAAGTTTTGTGTCGGCTCAGCCACTAGGCCCGTGATCTGACTTAGGCTAAACATAAAAAACTAGAAACATAATTTTTCCTTCGCATTTTTTTTCAGGAAAATGTAATAAATAAATGTAAAACGAGTATGATCATGTGTGAATGTAGGCTCCATTCGGCAACCAATTATAAATGGCCTTGGTTTAATCAACGCTTATTTTATTGAATATTTGATATGTGGTACATTTGTTAGTGAAATTTTGTTAAAAAGTCAAAAAATTGTGGCATGATATGATGGGCTCGTGAGGTATCTAAGTATAGTGGTTAATGTGTATCCACAAAACTACAATCATTACTTTATTTATAATTAAAACCAGTTATACATAGTTGACAAACGGACCCGTAGCGAAACAGTTAGCACATAAACATAAACAACATAAGATGGTCCCTGAATCACTATAAATGTGAGAACAAGGCTTTGCAGTATACAGAAGTGAGTATTTGTATGTTTCAACAAGTCACATATTTTATATTATAGATCAGGAAGAGGAAGAGTCTCGTTTTGAGACAAATAAGGAAGTATCATTTTTTACATAAGGAAAGCTTGGATGACCTAATCGCTTTTGCCAAAGTTTGATTTCATTGGAAAGAATTTCTAGATAGATTACCTTAATCCCTAGTTTTACTTTCAAAGTAGCAAAGTCCATCAACTTCCTTAGCACATCCAATCACCTTTCTCGTACATTGATCCTGATATTCACTTTTACATAGAGAAAGTATAGCAGAACAATTGAGATCTTTGGTGAGTATGATTGAGAGCAAATTGCAGGAAAGTTTTGAACATGCAAAACTGAGTGAAGAGAACTAGTTTTTTAAATGGGAATACAACCTCTACTTCAGAAGATAGTAAACCATCCGTTATTTTTTCCTTTCCTCTACCCGAACAAAGGGTATAAGCATAACTTAGAGTCACTGGTTATATGATCCTTAGCCCTTGAGTGGATATGTTCCAAGGAAAAGTTATGGAAGGAACAACATTTAAGGCATCTGTAAGACGCTTGTTTGAGTTAAACATCAAACTGAAGAAGACACAAAGAAGAATTTTGACTGAAACATAGGAAGTTGTACATTGCTTGCAATTATTCCTTGGCGAAGAAGTGCTCTTCGTGATTCTTTAAATCTCATGATACCAATATCTTGAGTTATTATGTTTCATCCTTAAGTTAATGTTGACATAATAATGTATACTTAACCAACAACAGAGATTTTAGTAGCAAACAGTTCGCAATTTCCAACAAGATATAGAATATGCTTAGGAAGATAATAAACCAGCAATGAACGCTCACATAAAGAACGTTTAGAAACAAGTCTGCAGTCAAAGCTTGACTTCGGGAAAAAAATGGCATTTTAATTCGTACTTCAATTTGAAAATATACAAGGCTAATATAGGAAGCTCGTGTCTATTGAAGAGAGGAAGAACGATAATCTAGTAGTCCTTCTAGCTAATTGCTAATTACGTGGAAATAAATGAGTCAACACAACACTAGGGAAAGAAAATAGCGGATAAATCACTTCTACAACACACAAGATCATATGATCTGAAGTCTGAATGGTTTTAAAATAATGATGTGTAAATATTGTTCCTTTTATTTTATACATTTTTAAGATGTTACTCAGTTCCTTGTGGCTTTACCTTTTAGGAGGAAGTGAAAGTTCTGATCATGTTTTGAGTGCTGCATGTGAAGTCTGAATTGTTATAGAATATTAATGGGATGCCCTTAGCACAAAACAGAATTGGAATCATAAATCCTTTGAATTAAACCTTCTGCACATTCAGCCACTTATTCGCATAATTTATGGTGTGACGCAAGCTGAATACAGAGAATTCTTACTAAAACCATACTGCTGCTCTCCAGGCAAATGTGACTAACTCTGTTTTTAGTCATCAAGCACATTTTGAATGATGAATACTTCAAACGGATGTCAAACTGTGAGCATTGAATGCTATAGCCTAGTTGTCATCCTATAACAATGTACGATTGATAGAAAAAGATACTGAAAGACAATGGATATAGTCATTCAATAATATTCAGTTTTAAGAATCTTTTGAAATACCAAAGGGGACCAACAATCATACTACTTGATTTTTCATGACAGTATAGAGTCACGTATAAATAGTAATTGCACAGACATAAATCCTACCTCTTCAACAATGACGCCCTGTTCTTGGGCTTGACGGGCATATATGCCCAGATTTCTGTGGTTGTAGCTACTGGAGGATGGTCGCACCTACACCATTAGCTTAAATCACATCATCAACAACCATGATACTTATCAATATCAGCTTAAACCATATTATCATCATATGAATTGTATTAAAAATTGAAAATAAAAGAAGCTCACGTTTCTGATTGATTTCTGCCCAGGAAACAAAGCTCTTTCATGTGGGTTCAGACTGTGAAGCATAAAAGAAAAAATAAATCAAAAACTGAAAAAGAGGATTATAAAGATTAAAAGAAATATCTTCAATATGACTACTAGAAGAAGAAATTACAGTACAACTGTCAATCAATTACCGCACAGAGAGAAAGGCACTACCAATTGATCGACAAAAAGCAGGCTTGCAATTCCCATTAAGAGTAGAACACGGAACCATCTTATTTTTTGTCAATACCACCTAGTGTTACTATAAGACCAAGGCAAAAGAGAAATGAGGATGAATTGCAGAAGCATATGCTATATTGACAATATATACAGTGTACTGAAGAATAACAGTTGAGTTATAAATGCATCAAGTGTTTGTTTAATTATCACAAGAAAGTGAAGGAGCTTTTATGAATGGCATTGGAAATTGGATTTCTTTTTAGTAATAATATTGTTCATGGAAAGGAGAGGTGGTGTCGAAATGGGCGAACCGGGTCAAACTGGTTTTCCTCAATTTAAGCTTCTGGTAAGATTCAACTGGATTCTTCTAATTATACTATTATCATGTTCACTGTTCAAATTTAAAAAAAAGATCACCCGCACATATCTCTTGATGAGAGATGATTGGGGCAACTCACCCACAATAAGTTTTTGTGTGTGTGACTTACATAGTTATATTAATAATAGTATCTTTTTACGTATATGTATAATGAGATAATGCTGTTAAATGTATAGTGGAAGACTCAGACTGAAAAATAACTTTTTGAAGAATGAGTGATTGAAATTTATGTAGTATAAATAAGTGCCGTCAAATATATGGATGTGATTATTAGTTTTAAAAAATTTAAAATTATATCTTAAGAATAAGAATAATGCAATGTTGTATCACTAGTGCTAATTACCTGTGTATATGGCAGTATACATGTCGTTAAATTATAAATGAAAGTCAAACACAAATGCATACCGGAACGGTTCCGATAACCATTAAATATGGCATGTGATTTTGATAAAGAATTATATCCTTTAGAGTAAAATAATCTTACACTGTGTATTCATTCCACTAATTAATTGTAAATCTTATATATTAAGATAATTTTCATTTCTATATTTATCTCAACTAAACTAACTCTCCAAGCACTTGAAAAAATAAAAGTATGTTTCTCTAGAATTAGTGATTCTTAAATCAAAATATTGTGAAAGATAAAAAAATTAATAAATAAAGATATTGCAAGCTAAAACTAAAATAAATTGCTATGAACGCTTAAAAAAAATCAATTTTTTCAAAAAAGGTCCATAGCATATCAACAAAAAAAAAATGGTCCATAGAACATGGTGAAAAAAATTAATACTTCTATGAATCATCAAATTAAACACTTTAAAAATCTCCACTTTTAATTTTTTTTTTTAAGCACCAAAAAGAAAAGTAAAAAAGTTGATTTATTTTTAGGATAAAAATTTGCTTGAAGTCTATCAAAAAAATTGTAGACTTGTAGGAATAGAGAAACGTTTTGATTTCGGTCTGAAAGTTTGGTCTAGTGATACATTGACTTTTTTTTATTACAAAATATAATTTAATTTTAATTTTGATGTACAGGTATTTAATTTGGAGAAAAGCATTTTCAATTTTTTTTATTTTGATTCACAAGGGTTCGATTGTAGAGAGTTATAATTGGTTTAATCGAGATAAATATAAAAATGAAGATTTTTTTTTTAATACAAAAAGGATAACGATTATCTTTTTTTGAAGGAAGATAAAGATTATCTAAATATAGCATTTTTTTAGTTAATTTTGGGGAGATAAATATATACCGTAAGATTACCTCAATCTAACGGATACAGTTCTTTGTCAAAATTATATGTTATATTTATTTGTTAGCGAAACTGTTCCGTTATATTATATATGTTATATTATTTAGAGGTTAAATGTTAGAGATTTATCGATAAATCTCTAACGTAATAGTGATGATTCAAATTGGGGATTGTGAGCCATTGTTTTTGGTAGAATTAGTTAATTAAGGCCTTTTTAAACCCCACTCCCAAACAACAAGGCATGGAATAACAAGTTTGGAAAAATCAGGTACCCACCCCACCCACTCACATGCTTCTTTCCCAATCTCTATCTCTCATCGTATCTCTATCTTCATCTCCGCCTCTCATCGCCGGCTCTCTCTCATCTCTACCACTGCTTCGTCGTGCCGCCGCTTCATGTCTCTCATCTTCCACATGACGCCTCTACCACCATGTTTATTGCTCATATCCTAATTTGGTGTTGAATTTGGGGTTATTTAAAATAACGATTTTTTCAGAAGAATTTCGTTGCCGTTTCGCTTGTTTTTCTGTTTTGAATTCGCATTTTTGTTCACCTATTTCGTGAATTTAGGGTTTTTTTGTTACAAATTCATGTGATTTTAGGGGTTTTTTGAATTAGGATTCTAGATCGCAATATGAAAATTTGATTTCAGATGAGAAAAACGCATTTTTTTTAATTTTTTTTTCCATGAAATCAAAACTGTGGTGGTTGTGATGTTTCGTGGTAGTGGTCCCGGCGAGTTGTGGTGGTGCTATTGTCACAGGCGGTGGTGGTAGTGGATGGTAGGTGGTGTACTGTGGTTGTGATATTTTGTGGTAGTTGTTTCGGGAAGTTGTAGTATTTTTGGCTGTGGTGGTGCTGTCGTGACCCGTGGTGGTAGTAGGTGGGTGGTTGGTGGTGTGTGTTATAACTTAATGTTTCAGTGAGTTGTGGTGAAACTATGCTGTGACTTAGTATTTTGGTGAGTTTGTGATGAAGGTGTGTTGTGAGTCTGTTCCAGCGAGTTGTGATGAGTGTGTGTTGTGACTCTGTTCCGGTGAGTTGTTGCGGTGGCGGTGGTGCGACTAGTGTTCTCGTAACAATTTGTGACCAACACAAAGTCACAATAATTAGTCATAATAATTAGTCACAATCAAAATAATTGGTCACTATAAGGTCACAATTAGTCACAACACAAATTGAAACTTGATTTTTACACAAAAAAAAAAAAAAAAAACCTTAACAATATTAAAAAATATGTTAAAAAAATGTATTTGTCAATTTAACCCTTGTTTTCGAAAAGACGCGTTTGGCTCTTTTATTCGGATGGAAGCTTTTAAGAGATTTCAGTGCGTTTAAAAGTATAAATAACTCAATAAAATAAAATAAATGAAAAAGAAAATAAAAAATGTTTCAGGCAGGTTGAGATGTTGATTTTTAGGGAAGGGACTAAGAGCATCTCCAATAGAATGTTCATTGAAGAAATTTTTCTGTCACATCATTTAAAAAAAGTAATGTGACAATAAAAGAAATAGACATTGTCTACTACAATATCTAGCTGTAGACGATATCTATAAACAGTGTATATATATCAACTATTCTATTTTTTCTTTCTCCCTTCCCACTAATGTATTAACTACTCATATATTGACAAGTGTCCGTTACTTCATGCAATTCACTTGACTATTGAAGATGACTTATATCATTTTTCAGTAATTCTAGCCACGTAGCAAGTAATTCACTTTACACCATTAGAGATGCTCTAATAGTGGCAATGATGATGAAGTGATAGAGATTATTATTATGAATTATTATTAATTCATTGATAATAAAAATATTTATTTCATTTTAAGTGGTAAAGAGCAACTCTTATTAGAATGAGATTTTGGGTTCGAGTCTATACCCCTCTCCGAAATTCCTCCAATTGTATCAAAAAATATTTATTTCACTTTTATTTTTTAATATTTATTTATTCGAGAAAAGAAAATTTATTCATTGATTGCATCAGAAAATAATACATCTGAAATCAGCATAGGTCGAATCCCTACCTATTTAAATGAGCCTGACAAAGAACCGGCTGCCCTGACTAAGCGATGAGCAGCTTGATTCATAGACCTACAAACCAAGAAAAAGATACATTATCAATCTCATTACACAAAGCGTGACAATAGACAAATTGACATGAGGATTTTGGAGCGATTTGTGAACTAATTGGGCATCCATCTCCACAATAATATTACGCATAGCCAACTCCTTAGTCCAAGTGGGAGCTTCCTGAACACCCAATGCTTCTGCCACTTTGGGATCATAACAACCGTCTAAAAGAATCACTTTGCCATGTATGAATGAAGTTGTCTCATCCCGAATAATAAAGCCAAGGCCCACCTAATTCTGATTTGGAAAAGTAGCCGCATCCACATTAAGCTTTAAGGAATCTACAGCCTGGTCTTGTCCATTTTTCTGGAGCTGGTCCAATAATAATCTCGGTTGTACCTAATACGTTAGCCTTTTGGGTCTCCAACCATTGTTGCAATTGGATTTTAATAGAAGAAACAATCTTTCTTTCTATAAAAGACTTAGCATTCCACACTAGATCACTGCGATTATTCCAAAGAGACCAGCAAATCATTGCGGCAAGTGCTCGATCATCTCGGTCAACAATATTTTTTTATTTTAAGAAACCCAATTTGGGTCTATACATATAAATTTATCATCCTATTCTAGCCTAGAAGCAACCATCTCCTTTTGCAACCACCTCGAACGTCGGCTACCACCACTACCTCCTTCCGTGCCACTACAACAATTGTTACTCGTCACCTCTCATCATATTCTTCGTCCGCGTCCATTCAATCATACTTCCAACATCACCACACACCCATTAGCGGAGGCATAAGGATGCACGTATGCACGCGCATACCCTATTTTTTAGCCAAAATTTTTTAATGTATTACTTCTCTTCTCTTACTTCAAAATTAATTTATTTTTTAACAAAATTGGTATTATATCTTGCTCGAAAGTTATTGAACATGGGTGTCAAATCGAAGCTCTAACAACAGCTTTAATTTGAGATAATAGGCAAGATCTAATTATGAATATAGCATCCACAAAAAGCTTTCAAAAACTAAAGATAATAATATTACTTTTATTTTTAAAATTTTAACCAATATCCTAATTTTGCAAACTTCTTTCAACTAAATCCCAAATAATATATCTAGTATTCTAATTTAATTCAATGTAGTCCATAGTGATAAGTTTCTACTTGTTGTTCTTCACAAACAATTCAATCTTATCAATTCAGTTAAATTTTTTCCAGCCAACAACTATATTTTTCTCCATCGAATTTCCAACTCGATTTCCCTATTTTTACCTAACAATATTTACATATTCACTTATCCACTTTCATAGTCATTTTATTTCTTCCTAGTTATAGTAAATCAAGAATTTTGATGGAAATATTTGAACGTTTCATCTTTCTTTTATGTAATTCATTGAATTATTGTTATTATTATTTTAGAATATGATAATATAAATTATTGTTTCTTTTGGATAATTAGCATTTATCTTTTCATATTGTTTAATATAAAGCAAAATGACATTGCTAAACTATGGGTTGCGCATATACATGGCTGAATGTCGGGCTCCATCACTAAACACACCACATCGTCCCTCCACTCATCGCCATTGATTGCGCCTCCATTTGAAGGAGGCGAACTACGCCATCATCATGGAGGCCAGTGGCGGAACCAGCTTTTTAGCTCTGGGTATGCACAAAGTAAAGAAAAAATTATTGAAAAAGCTGAAGGAAAATGATAATTTTCATTTCTTTTTTCCCCATTTGAAATATGCTGATGTTTTTTAAAATTCATTGATAAAGTAAATGCCATATTTATATAGTCTTGCCATTTTCATAATATTTGTTTGTTAAGCAAGTTTAAAAGAAACTAAAGTTACTAACTTATCACATAAATAATATGAATCTGTTTGGCAACAATTTAGATTATTTTAAAATTAGGTTTGGTTTTTTATTTTTGTCACGTGCTAACAATTTAAACTAGTTTAAAGTTACTTTTTCGGAAATAGTGACCAATAGAATGATATCACGTGACAAAAATTTAATTCAATCTAATTTTAAACCAATTTAAAATAGTTGCCATGACTGATAACTTTAATTTCTTATTTAGGAAACACTAAGTATTGTTTATTTTAATTTTAATAAGTAGTTGAAAATTATGTGTTTCAATATTCATGTGTTATGAAAGAAAATGTTTTCCAAAAGCAAATAATGATACATATATAAAACTAATTACCCCAAAGAAAAAATAAATAAAAATGAAATAAAAAACATGTAACATAAAACAATTACAATTTTCAACAACTCATGAAAAAAATAAAAAAATAGTATGAAAAAGAAGATAATGAAAATATTGTCAAAAAAAAAAAGATAATGAAAAAAAGAAAGAAAGAAAAGACCGGTTAAAAAAAGAAAGAAAGAAAGAAAAGAAATAAGGGAAGAGAGCGAGAGAAGTGGGGGCCAATTCTAAAGAATTAGGGCTAGGTTCCTTACAGAACCTGGTCTCCAATGAGATGCTGACATCTCACTTGTGCTACGTGATATGTTAGCTTGTGATTAGAGATGGGGCTACGTAAGGAACCCGGACTTGTTTCCATAGCTGAACTGGAGAAGTGGGATACTGGGATGATACAATAGCAAATAATTATTAAATAGAAAGAAAAGTAAAAGGTATCAAAATCTTGGCTTTTGTACTGTTAAGAGTTTTCTCCTTTCCCTTCCATCTTCTTCAGCTCTACTACGAAACTATTTCTACAAAAAAAAAAAAAAAAAACACAAAGCTTCACCTGAAACTCCCCAAACAAAAAAAAAAAAAAAGAAAGAAAGAAAGAAAGAAAAGAAAAAAAAAACAGA